>CAJNOP010003924.1:0-11655 GCA_905250075.1 Rotaria sp. Silwood1 | reverse complement strand
CGCTAGTTGATGATAATGATGATGTTCTTGATGTTTCACTATCTGAAGATTTGACAGAATCGAAAGAGTTTATTTTTTTCGAGATACGTGAAGGAAAACATCTTACTTTCTGATTCATATTTTTTGTCATTTGTATCTTCACATTCTTCTAATTCAATTTCAATTGAAATAGATGCTGCTGGATCATCAAGATAATTTCGTTTAATTGCTATTACTTTAAAAACAGTAAACGGAAGAATTAAAATTTCTTTTTCATCCGGTCTTGTTGATAAACTTTGTATATTGATAGCTGTCGAATTTTGTTTTATTAAATATTGACATAAACATGAATATTGTAATGCACAATGATCTTTAGGAGTATGTCTCATTTTGCATTGTTGACCTTCACCAGCAAACATTTCAGCTACTTCACGATCAATTGATGTTGATAAAAATGAACGATTTAATATATGTTGATTTGTGAGATATTGATCTAAATCATTTTGTGTTATTCTCATACCACGATAACATAAACCTTGATATCGATATTGAGGCAAATTTGGATGATAAATTAAGAGTGTAACAATGTGAACCAGACAATTCACAAGACGATAATTTGATGAAAAGTCTTTTGTTTTATCAAAATATTGTAAAATATACAGAGCCAAATGTTTATTTAATACTTTATAAAAAAAAATTGTTAATGTATAAGCTTTGATAAAATATGTTAAATAATCTTGTTTTTCTATAGCTTCTTTAAAATATGCTTCAATAGTTTCAATTTGTTGACGAGTTATTTGATCTTCTGGATTACCAGTATCATTACTTTGATTTATTAGATATTCATTTAAATAATAATGAATAACTTCAGCTAATAATTTTGATACTAAATGATGATTATCATAGGTTTTATATAAATCAATAGCTTGACGGAATTCACTTCGTTTTCCAAGGAGATCATCTCCTACTACTGACCATTCAATATAATCATAATCAAAATCATTATTTGAAAATAATTTGCGATGTTGTACAAATAGCTTTTTTATATCATCTGTATATGCTTCTTCATAAGGTGTTAAATTGTGTCGTAAATTTCTAATGGAATGTAGAGCTCCATAATCTAATAAAAGTTGTACCATATGTCGATGTCCATAATAACATGCCACATGTAAACATGTTGAACCAGTTGAATTTTGAATTTTATTTATAATATTTATATTATCAATATATGGTAGAATACTTTGAACTTTTTCTATTTCATTTTCTTTACATAAATGATACAATAAATCAATGATATTTGAATCATTGTCTCCATTATTTGATGAGGATAGTGATAACATTACGATGAGAAGAAAAAAACGAATTTAAAACAAATACGAATGTATTTTTGATGTGCTTTGTGTATTAACTATAAAAGAAGAACAAGAACAATAGTTTGAACTAGGAACTTTTCTGTTTCTATTATTCTACATTCAAAACATTCATATTGGGAATATAACACTTTGATACTTATAAAAAGAAATAAAAAGTACTTATGTTTGAATGTATTTTATGATTTTTATTGCACAGCTCCTTATAATTGTCGTAAATTATATCGAAACATAGATGTACCGTTCAGCACTATGCTCACTTATATTTCATTGGATGGTCAAATTATACAGTAAAAGAGAGCATGTACTCTGAACAAAATAGAAGAACTGTACCAAACCTAAAAAAGTTCGGAAAATTGCAACAAATTCTGAATCGTTTGAAGGTTTTACACGAAAAAAGGATACATATAGGTTCACTTTTTTCTACAATAAAAAAATTCCGAATCCAGAAAATATCTGTATTAGTTCTATTCGAGACTCAAACTCTCGCGACGGAGACTTCCAATTTCATTTTCATTCTCGAATATATCGTTTTATGTACACATCTACTGACCAAGTTCTCAATTCAACTCTCTATCTACTTATCGTTTTATCGATTTGTTTAATTATTTATCTTTGTAATCAGTTACGTAATTATCTATCTCTGTATTTATCTATTTATTTAACTATCTCTCTGTCTACTTAATTAATTACCCGTTTAACTATCTGACGAATTGTCTATCTTTCTATCTATCTGTTCGTTGAACTGCTTGACCAGCGATTTATCCAACTAACTATGTGTTCACTCTAGAAACAATATTGCTTACCAAGCATTTTATACTTCAGCGGAAAGTTATAAACAATGTATTCTCAAAATATTTTTTGAACTCTCGTACGAAATACAGGGTATAACAAAACTATAGATCTCCGTTTATTTTTGAAATCTTTCAACAAAGAAGAATAGCTAGGTCAAATAAAAATAGTGATTTGGATAGCCCTTGAAATTCTCTATCGAATATAGTATGGGCTAAAATTTCAAAAAAACTTTGTAAAGAGAGTTGTCCAGAAAACCAATTCATTGGAATTTCATGTTCTATAGGAGTTTGACAAAAATATTTTTAAATGTAGTCATCTGAAAGAGCAAAAAACTCTGAGCAAAGTGAGAAGTCGCCCAGCTCTCCACAATGTTTTGTTGCAAAGTTATAAGCATCAGAAAACTCCAAAAATTGCATAATTTATCAAAAAAGAGGTAAAAAACAGCTAAAAACATATTTTTTTCTGTTTTTCTGGCGCTAATAACTTTGCAACGAAACATTATGGAGAGCTGGATGACTTCTCACTTTGCTTAGAAGTTTTTGCGCTTTCAGATTACTACATTTAAAAATATTTTTCTGAAACTCCTATAGGACATGAAATTCCAGTGGATCGGTTTTCTGGAAAACTCTCTTCACAAAGTTTCTTTTGAAATTTTAGTCCATATTGTATTCCATACAGAATTTCAAGGGCTATCCAAATCACTATTTATATTTGACCTACTTATTCGTCTTTGTTGAAAGATTTCAAAAATAAAAGGAGATCTATAATTTTGTTAGACACTATATTTTTAGGAGAAATCAATTTATTTTTGTTTCATACTTATGCGTCAGGACTTCTCAAACTATTCTGAAAGTTGAACTTCTGTACCATTTGGCTGATTAAGTCATAGGCTTGGGAGGTCAACACTTTTCCGAGGTTGAACAATCAGAAGACTGTTTAATAAGATTCAGAGTGTAAAATACATTAAAAATCAAGCTATAAGCAATACCGTGATTAGAAATCCAACACTAGTAGCAGGAATTTCAATATTAATCGATCTATCCGATAGACAGATCCGACCAGCAGAGTTGAGTGTGCAAGTTTTGATAAGGTACTATTATTTTCTGAGAATACTATTCTTTTGTAGAGCGAATCAAGAGTCTCCGAATGGTACATAAAAGCAGCAGCTTTAATGCTATTTCTACAGGCAAAACAATTGAAATACATTGCTAGTGATGTGTTTAAATCGAAGTAGTATGAAAGAAAGTATTTTCATGAGTCTATGGAATCTCTTGAAGAACTAACTAATTAAGGACTTCGTGCAATTTTTCAAGTTCTATCGGGGAACACTTGATCTATCTTTGTATATTTGAAAGGTACTCTTTTGTTCGACTCAGAAACTGCTTCCAACAAATCAACGAAGCTTTCCTTGTCGGATTAGAACTTTTCTTAATAAAAAAATTGAGTAGTCTTAAATGGTTTCTTATCGTTTCCGTCTTTTGATGGTTTTTTCGTGACTTATACCGAATGCGACCAATCATTTTAGAGAAATTCCGTTGCATTACAAATGAAAAGCTTTTAAGAGAGCTTCCACGACTTCATCGAGTAACATTTCAATATATCAGGCACTTGATAATTTTTTTTTTCGATTTTTATTTGCTCATTCACAGCATCTATGTCTGAAACCACCAACCCCAAAATTTTAAGTTCTAATACTCTTCCTTTGAAAAGTTAGCCAACACCAACTTTTAGCATTATCGTACCTTTTTGGGAAAAAACAAGAAAAAATATCCTATACAAGATATGCGAACTTGCGTTTCAACAGATCATAGAAATTTTTCATGCTATATATGAGGAGATAGAGAATTAAAAGCTGAACAAAATGAGCTTTATGGATATAATAAAATGTTTAGTAACTCAAGTTTTGTAAAGGCAATATGCCTCAAAAGGTACTCTTTTGATCAGCTCCAATAGAACAATGTAGCACCTACTGTATTTCAGGATCAAGAGATCCCTAGATGGATTTTACATATGCTGTGCAGCTCTTTTCTCTTTACAAAATGGTAAAAAAATATTGAAAAAAATAGTTTCCAGTTTTGTGCGAAACAGAGCTTACAACTCCTCATTTTTGATGGTTTTTAATGATTTTTCAATAGAAAATACACATTTTTACCAATTTTCATTGCCATGGTACAATGGTAAAGCAAAACAGACATGATATTCGGAAACAGCATTAAAAACTGCATGTAATCATATATTTTTCAGCGGAATTTTTTTTCTGTCCAAAACTGATCTGTGGTCCTCAACAGCTGTATTTAAGAGAAGTTTTTCTTCCTGGTCCCCAACAGGCTAGTATTGGACAGAAAAAAATTTCCGCTGGAAAATATATGATTACGTGCAGTTTTTAATGCTGATTCCGAATATCATCTCTGTTTTGCTTTACCATTGTATCATGGCAATGGAAATTGGTAAAAATGTGTATTTTCTATTGAAAAATCATCCAAAATGAGGAGATGTAAGCTCTGTTTCGGACAAAATTGGAAATTATTTTTTCAATATTTTTTTACCATTTTGTAAAGAGAAAAGAGCTGCATAACATATGTAAAATCCACCTTAAGATCTCTTGATCCTGAAATACAGTAGGTGCTACATTGTTCTATTTAGACTGATCAAAAGGATCCCTTTTGGGTCATGTTGCCTTTACAAAACTTGAGTTACTAAACATTATATTATATCCATATAGCTCATTTTGTTCAGCTTTTAATTCTCTATCTCCTCATATATGGCATGAAAAATTTCTATGATCTGTTGAAACTCAAGTTCACATATCTTGTATAGGATATTTTTTCTTGCTTTTTCCCAAAAAGGTACGATAGTACTAAAAGTTGATATTGGCCAACTTTTCAAAGGAAGAGTATTAGAACCTAAAATTTTGGGGTTGCTGGTTTCAGACATTGATGCTTTGAATGAGCAAATAAAAATCGAAAAAAAAATTTTATCGAGTGTCTCGTATACTCGGTTTCCTGATGGACGTTCTCTTAAAAAGTCTTTCGTTACTTACATGTAGACTTAATGCTTTCTCTGTGTCCAAATTGCTTATTTTCTGTATTGCGAACGAACTCCATTTTCAGTTACAATCTTCCCAAGAAAACGGCGTATGACTATATATAATACACTTGTGTTTTTAAATTACTCTAAATGGCATTTTAGTGTAAAAAAGACGGTCCTATATTTTTCCTATACTGCTAGGACAGTTCTATATAAATTTCTTTTGCAGTCCTATGTTTTCAGGGAGTACTGCTACGAAGCCAGACTGCCTCTACAATGTAAGTATTCTGTTTGCAAGTATCTTTATAATTCTGCCAACGAAAGTAATCAATAAACGTATTGAAACTTTCATTGTTAGGATCTTGTTCCTCATACAATCCTAGACTACCTCGGGCGTGACAGTGCACCGTTCGTCGATATGCTTTTGCTGCTGTTCTTACTCGTGTTGTTGTTCTTCTTCATGGTGCTACCATATTTCGTACTTCCTCGTTCGCATCCTGATGGGTTGTTGGTATATTATTCTCTTCTCTTGCTTAGTCTTTCATGTTGAATATGATGAGCGCTTTGTCTTCGGATGAGTTTCATGAAAAAAAGCAGGAGAGCCAAGAGAGAAAAAGCGAAACTTCAGAAGTGTGTGCTTTACTATACTTCACTATACTTCACTTATACTTCATTCATAATTCAAATGTTTTACTTCAAGTATTGAAGTCGCGCTTTTTTCTCCTCGGGGCGATCACATCATTTTAATCATGTCCTATGTCAAATCATTAAACAATAATACAACAAAAAAGCAAATTTGGATTACCTTCTATAAATACCCCTCGATATTCAACTCTATTGAAAATAGAGTAAATAGGCATGAGGATCAAGATGAGTAACCTTTTCTTCTGAGTTGACATACTATTGATATGTTTCTCTTTGAAAGGTTGAGAAGAGAAAAGGGCAAATAAATTTATAGCGTACTTACTATACAGATAATGCACTCGTTATCATCGCACTTCCTTTCTACTATAAATAATATGCAAATAATGCTTGTAATGCTCATATATCTGCAATTACGGCAGTTTTTCCCCATTCTCATGGTCCTATCTCGAGAGAAGAAAAATCTGATTACTGTTTCGCAATAACTGAAGGATGAAAACAATGGGTAATTCAACGAAACAGTGCAGAATCACCAAAATATAGGGAAACACATGCTATGATTTTGAGAGTGTGGGTGGGTATGGATGTAGATGTGGGAGTGGGGGTGGTTTGGGTGCTGGATGTTGGTGGGTTGTGATGGTGTGGATATGAGTGGGTGTGGACGGGGCGTGGGCGTGGGTGTATGTATACTTTTCATCTACACCCACACCCACCTACACCCCAGCCCCACCCCTAATAAAAAACAGCTGATATTATTTTTTTGTCAATAATTTATGGATTCACATGATCATTAACTTTTTCTGTAAAGTCATTGATTGTTTCGTCTTTCTAATTGATAGCATTGGTTTGATTTTTAACAACCTAAATATTGCTCTTTGCGCTTCAAAATATTATTTCGCGCATGTCTTGATATTTATTACTTCATTTCTAAATTTTTTTGCGACCCAGGGCGAGAATGAGTGGGTATGCATGTGTGTGTGGATCTGTAATATTATTAGCACCACACGGAACCATACGCACTTACATCTACCACACCGAAGTCACTGATTGATACTTGAGTTATGTTTTCCCAATAAATTAAGCGACTGAACGAAATTTCTCTTAAAAGTCGAACCACATTCGCGAGAAATCAAAGCTTGAGAGTTGTCAGTGGGCGTCGGTGTGTATGATTGACGGTGGTGTTAATAATATTTAAACATTCACACTGGTTTTTGCGAAAAATTATTCATTCAGAAGATTTGAAAACTGTGCATATAGGAGTCTATGGGCTTTTTTATTTCAAACTGAATTCTAAAATCAAAAAAACCACACCAATTTCTTCCGAATCAAGCTTTTCTCGCTTGATACTAGGTAGTCTCACTAAAAACCCTTAGTCCCCCCTAGTCCTGCAAAGTCCCCCTTAGCCCCCCCCCCACAAAAAGCTTAGTCCCCGCTTAGTCCCCTGTGCAGGGGACTAAAGCCTATAGTACACAAAACCACAAGCACACCCTCACCCTCACTCGCGCGCCCACACCCACACCATGGGTGTGGGTGTGTGTGGGTCCCAGACCAACACCCACACCCTCAGTCACCCCCCCCTCACTCCTAGACTCACGTTTCAGTTTGAAATCAAGTATTATTTTTATTTGATAAATTCAGACTGAAATTAAATAGCCCATTGTATGGCATATAGGCAATCGTCCCATTGTGACATCATTCATGGAAGTGTACACAACGTATCGCGAAGAAGAAAGTGATTGAAATGTTTGCCTGTTTCGGTAACAAAATGTTTTGCTACACTTGGTTGCATTACATGCAATTAACTGGCAGTATTCGTATGTCTGTTATCTAATTTATAGTATGTAGTTTCATGGTAACACGCTTATTTTTTAAAAGAGCCATTTCTACCGGTTAATTACAGTCATGTACATGTCTAGGAAAGAGAAGCCGTTTCTACTGACAAATATCTTTCGCTTTCAAATAGGGTGTGGGTGTGGGTGTGTATTCTCTCCAACAGCAACCACACACCAAATCGATGCCCACACCTACACCCGTACCCATATCCACACCCGCACCCCACAGACCCACACCCACACCCACACCCACACCCACACCCACATCCACATCACACCCACCCATACCTACACCCCACATCCACACCCACACCCCGTTATCCGCCGTAATTGGTTGATACACCGCCGTGTATGACCAAGGAGGATTGACCTGGAGCCTTTGTAATGCAGACTTGGTATTTTTTGGTTTGATAGAGCATGTCAAGATACGGAGAATTACAAAGCTTTTTTTTGTAACTCGCATTTTTACAGCGGCGAACCGGAAGGAAAATTTCAGGACCTCGAATAACTTTCAAAAAGTTTGCGCTCTAGTTATAAAAGAACTTTTTCATATACTAGTAACATAGCTTAATTCAAGAAAAGGGCGTGGGTGTGAGTGTGATCTTAATTCAATCCCATACCAACACCTAGTCTAGCACTACTCTAGTTATGCCACTAACTATGGCAGATATTCATGAACAGTTTCTATAGAATTCTATTCATTTTTCATGAATTTCTATATTGGCCGCGAAGTTATTTTTATCTTCAGGTTTGATTTTGTGAATTTTAATTAACAACTCAATCACTGATCTAATAGCTTAATACATGATTAAAATTAGATTGATATGACATTTCACAGGATGTGTTACAGACAAAACGAAACGAACTAATAACATATCAATCCTTGTATTCAAATCAAAGGTGAAGATATATTTAAAGAAGCTTAAAAAAAATCTTTATCTATAATTTTAGATTAAAAGCAAATAGTCAAGTTTTGGTTCTATTATGTTCGTGTATTCTAGCATTTAAAATAGGATACGACTCTGACTTTATATTGACAACTTGAAAGAAACAGATATAACCTATTCCTTGGATCTGACAAAACATTTTGTATATATTATCAAACAACGAAAATGATCGTCTTTTCCATCGCCGTTTCAATATACTTTGCTTCTCTAATTGAAGCTAATATTGATTTATGTATATTCAATTCGAATCTTGATGCATTTCCTTCGAATTGGTCGTATTCTACACTAGACAAAGTAAAACATTGTTTTCAAAGCATACCAGTGGATAATATGGTAGTGAATCAAACAATGCAACAATTATTCAATTCATTGGATTTTTATAGTTTTCTGAGTATAGTTCATCAAAGTGGTTCTCCCTATTTCATCAGTGTAGATCTTCGAAATGAATTATTAAATATACAAAATCAATTGAATATGAATATGTACAAAAACGACTATGATTTTCATATGTCCATTGTGGGTTCATATAAAAAATTGAATGATTTTCATACAGAATACACTGCACCAAATGGTTATGCCAATTTTGTATTAATATTACCATTTATCTTTGAATTTTTTCCATCAACTCAACAAATAAAAGTTCAAAGAGGAATTCAATTATATTCTTCTATCATTGGAAACAATTTAAATATGAATTATAACGATAGAATAGTTACAAAGATTGATAGTATGAATGCATTAGATTATATGAAACACTTTGCTGAACAATATTCACTTATTAGTAAAGATAAAAGTGTGAAATTGAATTCTGTGTTCAGAGAAGAATTTTGGATACGAAATCTTGCGCGTTATCCATTTCCATCAAACAATAATATAACATTTACTTTTTTAAACAACAATGAATTAACACTAACTTTTCCTTATCTCGTAATCATAACAAAAAAATTCGATAATCCAAACAGTTTGGAAAATGACAATATGTTTTCCGCACCAATATTATTCGATCACACAAGGGTTTTGAAGTATGTAACAAATTTCGAAAAATTGAATTGGTACCAAGAAAAACAAAGTCATGCCTTCGATTATATAATGGGTGGTAATGGTACTTATTATTATATTCATAAACGAACAAAAACTTCTGTGATCAAGCTTGAATCATTTGATGA
Source organism: Rotaria sp. Silwood1 (assembly GCA_905250075.1). Classification (NCBI taxonomy): domain Eukaryota; kingdom Metazoa; phylum Rotifera; class Eurotatoria; order Philodinida; family Philodinidae; genus Rotaria; species Rotaria sp. Silwood1. Next base: position 1,897 of record CAJNOP010003924.1, on the reverse strand, counting down.
GGAAATTTTTGAGAATGTGAAAAATATTTTTTTGATGTCTTCTGGAGATACATTAATCATTGACTTGATTGGTAATCAAGGTGGTCGTAGTTGTATAGCTTATAGTTTACTCAATTATTTAGTTCCGGAATATTCTAATCTAAGTGTATTGTATGAATCGTTCGATGGTAGAATAACAAAACCATTACAATCATTCTCGAAGGCATTTAGTTTATCTCGAAATGCAATATTAAATCTTCAAACTGGTCTACCATTTACAAATATGGATTGGATACAACCATATGTTAATTACACAAGAGGGAATTCGACTGATGAATATTCAATGAAATGGTCGATTAATTGTGATGGACAAGCATTTGGTTCCGGAAAATTTTGGCTAAGCAATAGCACTAATAGGAGATATTTTAAATCAATTTATGTTTTAACAGATGGTACTTGTGGTAGTGCTTGTGGTTTATTTTTATCTAAATTAGCATTGGGTTCGAATTTTAAAAAAGCTTATGGTATTGGTGGTGGATATGATGGAAATAATTTATTTGAAAGTTCAAGCTATGCTGGAGGTGGTACATTTAATTGGAATGATATTGTTGGATATTATACTTTAGTTGGTGCTAATGATTCGTCCATTAACTATTTACCAACAAGTGCTTTCTTGAGTGTGAATGTTTATGAGATCTATATTAGTAAACTAAATCCTGACTACCCAAGAGAATTCTTGTCACAGCCAATTGATAGACAAGTAACCAATGCCAATTATTTTAATCTACAATCCGCTTTAGAAGAGATAATCAATGATGATCAATCAACCAAATGGACATACTCTGATGATAAACAGTTCATTAAGGATCATCATTTTTAACCTATTAATAGTAGGATTGCTATTGAAAGCAACCCATTAAGTAGTAAAAATTTAATATAACAATGCAAGTCATCATATATGACAGATTGTATTCATTGTAGCCAGCGGTTTCGTTTCTGATCGATCCTATTTCATTTGTTGAATGTTGAACTAAATATATTCGTAGTGAATTTTATGAGTAGATCCTTTTTTTAAAGAAAAAGCGATACATATATATCACATGAGGTACTCGTTTGTGATACATACAGTGTTCAAACGAACATTTTATGTCAGATTCGTAGCCGGTTACGATAAAAGTCAGGTCTCGTTGAGGTTTCATTACTGTGTGTCCTTTGTTTTCTTAGCTTTTGCATATTTTTCTCGTCAAGTGTTGATAATAGAAGTAATTTTCTTGTAAGCTAAATATTTTTGACTGACATTGAAGCCTATTGTTATGAAGTGAAAATGGGTTATACCACACTTCTTACATTTGATCAACCTGGTTTCTTTTCAATTTATGCTTTGGAAAAAGTCACACAATGCTCATTGTCGTGCCGCTTTTTATACAAGAGCGAATAGTAAAGAAAAGTCAGTCTCTCTGAGTATTGGACTATAACTATTCCAGTTTCTCAAGTCAAATGTCAGAGATGATTTATCATTGAAATTATATCATTTGATTTCTTCCAAATATTATCAGAAACAATTTATCTACCCGAACATGATGTACACAATATATGACTCCAGGAAGTCCCGAGGTTGCCAAGATTGGGGGGGGGGGGGGCGAGATTGTTTTGAGAGTTAGTGAGCAAAAAAAACCGAAAAAATGTTGAAATTTTACTGGGGAAAAACAGAAAATTTTTCAACATTGGGGGGGTCACCCCCCATCCCCCCGGTCGGGACACCCCTGTATGACTCATAAAAATCACAGTGACAAAATTTTTGAAGAAAGAAGCAACAATAGTTATCATGTTTCAAAAGACTTTGGCCTCTATATGAGAGTTTTATTAAATATAGACGATGAGTCAGCTTAAATAAGACTGTTGGTATTTTAAAGATTTC
>CAJNOP010003923.1:0-11661 GCA_905250075.1 Rotaria sp. Silwood1 | reverse complement strand
GAGTTCCAGATTCCAGATCTTCTTCGGTGAAAACCTTTCAAATGATGATTCAAAGTTTTTGAGTATTTTTCACGTTTATACAAAAATCGTATTAAAGTGGTTTGATTATTCCGTGTTTTTAAAATTTTTAATTACTTAAGTAACTGCGCGATAGAATACATATCGTTGAAAATTGCCAATGTTGTTGTTTCTTTTTTCGTTCTTGTCAGACAGAGAAAAACAATCGATATGAAAAGTTTGACGAAAAGTTTTTTTTAAATGTATAAGACGAAGTAATCAATATATTGGCTTTGAAGTAAACCCCCCCCCCCCCCCTTAATCTCGAAATCCCCACAATAGAAGACCCCTTTGGGAAAAAATCGTGTCCCACATAATAGAAGACCCCCCTATTTATTTAAGATTTTTTTTTTTAAATTGAGGATTTTTATTAATGTTTTACCCCGAAACGTGTCTATTTCTGGAGGTTTTCAGCTGAAAATTTTCAAATTGATGAGTTAAACTCTATATTTCAGCTTTGAAAATCGTGAAAATTCTTTCTCCAATTTTCAAAATCGCTTCGATTCTCTCCGAGGACTTTTTTAATTACAAAAACTTATCAATGTAGTCACTATGGAGCCAAAGTGTAGTACTCATTAGACTCAGACTGCTACAAATCTATATTATATTCTCAAAAATGAGTGAAAAGGTTTATTTTCAAAACATATCAAATAAATGGATAGATTACAATTAATTCTATCGTTTGAGTTACAGCATACGCTGTAAAACATTATTCTGAAGAAACTATTTCATTTCGAATTCCTATCTCTCCTTCATTCCAGTTATCAGATTTCCTGAATATATTTATAATATTATGACAAGCGACGCTGAATGTTAAACTTCAAAAAAAACATTGGTCATAATGATTAATTTCTAGTAGTTTCTATTCGTACGTTTCAAACATATTTTTTCTCTAATGCGTTTCTTTTCCTGTTGCCATTCGCAATATGTGTTATTCTTCTGTTAATCGATATTATCATTATTTCGTATTATTCCATTCAAGCTCTAATTTAATGATTAAATAATCTTAGTATAGACATTGGGTCTATCTTCGCCATATTCTAACAATCTTGTATGCATACTAATGTACTGAATAAGACACAAAATAAATATTTCTAAAAGTTAGAAAGTAGTTTGATCACGATTTTATATAACTTATACTACCGTTATGAAAAATCACAAAAGATTATCTTTCAAATGGATAGTATAAACTTTTATCTGCGCAAAAAAGGAGGCTAGCTTTTTGCGAATGCTCATAAAAATATTCGAACTATTGAAAAGCAATGATTGTAGAAGTTTTCACAACCTTCCCAGGGAATAGAAAAACGAAAAAAAAGCCATACTTCATAATGAAAGCGATATAATCATACATGTTTTGTATTTTCATCGTTTAAAATGAAAGTTTCATGAATTACATTTCATGATTTTGATTTCTAATCAAGATCATTATAATGAAAATGATTAGAAATCAAAATCATGAAACGAGAATGGTAAAAATTTTGATTTTAATCAATGAAAATAAGAAACATGCATGATTATACCCTTTTCATCATGGAAAACGCCACTTTTTAAATTTTTTTACCTGAGAGCAACCATTGGTTTTCATTTTTTTATTCTACGGGTATTAAATCTAAATGATTGCTACGACATATAATGGGGAAGAGGGAACAAGCTGAAAAATCTTGATTCAAACCTACGATCACTGTTAGTTCCTTCGAAAATATATGTGAGTTTTACAAAACTTAAAAGCATAATATTTAGAAGAGAAATTAGAAATTACAGATTATAAAATAAGATAGCCGTTGATATTAATTACTTCCTATTGTTTGTTGCTGTGGGAAGGGTGTGGGTGATGTTTTTCCCAGCATCTGATTACTATAATAAAAATTGAGGAGCCGTAAGACTTGTACTTAAACTTGCACTTACTAAATTCTTCGAAAATAATTGTGAGTTTCTAAAAAAATCGCGAAAATACGAGAGTCATAATACAAGACCCCCCTAAAAAAATTTTCCGCTTAAACATTATACAAGACTCTGGGTCTTTTAATATGAGGGGGGGGGGGTTTATAAGCTCTTGCTTTTGAGTATTGTATCTCATACATCATCAATAGTTAGATCACTTTCACATCTTCCATGTCATGATTTTAAACGGCTAAAAAGATATTATTTTTTTTTTTTGAGCTTTTAAATCAAGTAATGGATTATATACAAATTTGTTAATGTCATCAACTTTTTTAACATTAAGTTTTTCATTTGATAAAAATGCTTCAGAAGCGAGCCAATGTTTATCCGATGTATCAATTGTAAGAATAGATTCTTCTAGAATTACGTATTTTATAAATAATGGTTCTGATGAAGATGTCATGATCAAATGAAAATCTCTTGGTAAGTTGTAAGAAGTAACTTTACTCGTGCACCTATGGGGCACGATATCTATGTTGTTCTCACACATCATGTATTTTTTTTGTTCTATGCAGCAAGTAATGCGTATGCAAAAGACCATAGTGGAGATTTAATTTCATTAAAATAGTTATCGTTTCTCGACCTTTTCGGCTAAGATCAAAGTGTAGTATCTGTTCTCGTTTGTTTCAAAGTCGGCGCTGGTTCCATTGAGAACAGACTCTTTCGAACGGATTTTTGGATATTGGCCTACATCACTGGAGTTCACCCGGACCTGTACCATAGATCGTCTCGGCACTGCAAACCATATGGAGAGGTTTGCATCACAAGCATGATATCTATCGACAAAAGTCTCTCAAACTATGTTAAACGATACACTATCGAACGGAACTATTATTTGCAATAAAAGCATAATATTTAGATTCAGTTATAATATAAAAAACGTTTCGTATGACCACGTTTCTGTGAACGATATTTGATTTTCATTCTTTGTTTCACTTTACTTTTTACTTCCACGTTCCATACCACTCCTTAACATCTTTTATAATGCAAAATATTGTTTCCCGATTCATTTTTCTTATATTCACATTCAACTAGAAATTAAATTTTCCAATTAACAATAAATATCCGAAAAACACTTGCATCCTTTCGTCTCTACAACGTTCAGTATATGCTAAAAGAATATCGTTTTTTTTTTTTTATTTTCTGTTTTTCTTTAGTAGTTCTATCGCCATACAACAGTTCAATTGATGTTCTTATCGTTTGTAGTCTTTTCCAAAGCAAAGCCCTATCTTCCAAGTCAATCAACGAAATGGAGAAAAACCAACAACTTTTTTGTCAATTAAAAGTTGCACAGGATCCAAGTTCAAATCATTTGCTTTTTTTTCCAACCCAGTCTTGTTGCAAAAAAGAACGTCGATTTTATTTTCACATGCTATTGTTGTTTGAATCTTTTGTTTTCATTTGTACGATGCAAGATAACCATAGATATCTGTATAGAATAATACTGCACCAAGAGACATACAAAGTACTTGAACAATAGTTATTAAACAATTTTTTTTATCTGCCGATTGGTTCACATCATAAGAGTAACTCTCAAGATTCCAGTATGGTTTTCGTATCGTTGTTCCACTGATGCAAACTTTTGCCATATTTTCAGAACTTCTCCTATTTCAAAAGAAACAAGTTCATTTAACGTATTTATTAAAGGCTTTAGAAAAAAATTTCTTTTTTAACTTCATTCACTATGAATTAAATTATTTTACTTGAGTTTATTACTTTGTTTAATACAATCATATATAACGTATGATGCAAAATTAATGGCACAAAATGTCGATTCCTATTTCTCTTCGATCAAAGAGTGCTGAAAGAAAACTTCCTCTTTATCAAACGATAGAGCTTGTTCTTCTCTTTCCAATTATATATAACTTATTTTTATAACACGTTCATAAACAACACGATGCAATAGAAAAGAGAAGCACACTTAAAAGTATCTGCACTTCTCATAAGATTCAGCAAAAGAGCGAAAAATGTTGATCTCTATCTCTCTTTGATTATTCTTCGATAAATACGTTCCGAAAGAACATTTTTTTAATCAGTTGATAGCAAAAATCTTCTCCTCTTTCAAATAGTGTATCATTTATATTTGTCATACATTGGTTAAATGAAACAAGACTGGAAAAAGATAAACACCTGCATAAGAAGTTTATAATCTTTATATGAACTTGTCAAAAACATCTTGTTAGACAACAATAAGTTTAACTTTTGTGAACTCAATAAAAAGATCTTTTAAAACGACAGTTCATTATAATCAACTATCATCAACAAGATGTCACTGATGAATTCATATAAACATAACCAATTTATTTCATAAGTGTTTCTCTTTTTTCTCTCTCTTGTTTCACTTATCAATATGTGACATATATGAATCATACACTGTTCGGAAGAGTAGAAAATTTCCTATCAATCCATAAACAAATATTCTTCTCAAAGCCTATTTATCGAAGAGATACAAGGATTGACATTATATGCTGTCCTTGTATAGAAAAAAGTGCAAATTTTCTTCTTACGCTTCTTCTTTTTTTCTGTTGCATCGTTTCGTTTATAAACATGATATAAAAGTGGGTTATATACGATTCGAAACAGGAGAAAAAGGCCCTATCGTTTAGTTAAAAGAAGTTCTCTTTCACGACCTTTTTATCGAAGAGATATAAGGATCAACATTTTTTTGTCATTACTTTTGCATTTTACGTTACGTTTTTTCACACTGAAATTAATAGAATTTGTTCAATATAGTCGAATTATTCTCATCATTGCCGATGATAATCGCTCTTATACTGAATAAAAGCAAGAGTTCATTATACCTTGCTGTGGTCTTTTCCCTGCTATAGGATCCCTGTTAAAAATTCTAGCCACTTTTGTTTTTAAAACTTAGAACATTGTTCCTTTTCAAGGTTGATCTATGATGAGACTCATTCGGTTTTATTCTTTTTTGCCAGATATAACATGATTCAGCAATGAATCAAATATCTTCATGAAAGTAACTTAAAAGGGGAAATTCGATTCTTTTTTACTGTTTGGGTTCTTTCTTTTCTTCTATCACAAGAGGAGTCTAGGATTATGTGAAAGTTTTTTCTCAAATAGTCGAATGTCTCCGTGACTGACAGGTATCAATTGTGTCGGTATTGAAATGCCTATCCATATTGAATTTATGATCACCAACTTCATGAACGGATATGCTGTCAGAATGTCATTATCTTTCGATAAGGACTAAAGATGTGCAGCTTACGACCTTACAGTGTTTAGTAGTATTTTTTTTCAATCATGTACAAAATAAAGCATACTGAGAAAAACTTTTACATTCAAATATACTAGTGACAATATATTATCATTGTACAATGCACTTCGTTCACCAAAAAAGAACTTTCTGACCATTGAGCAACATCATGCGCCATATCCTATTATGATATTTGATGAAAGTAACTACGGACCATAGATTTTTACATTTGACGGCACTCACGTACTCCATACTAATGATTTGCTGGTCACAACCATGTCACCAACAAAATACCACGGACTGCACTGACATGTAACGTAAAACGTGTTATTCTTTTTATTATTGTAGAATGTTACTCTGGCAGGTTAGTGTTGCCACCAATCCGCACGTTTTCGTCATCGCAACATGTATTTGATCAGATTTTTTTTTTAGTTGTTCTTCGTTTTTTTTTTACAAGTTAAGTTTTCTTTCTCGATTGTTTAATATGTTTGTTGGATCATAAATCGATGACTAAAAGACAAAGAAGAACAGAAAAGAAAATTTTCAAATAAGTCAATGTCTTAACTAAGTACTTTGGGACGATCATGATAAGGACTTGATTGTTGTGTACGTTGAATATATGTTTTACTTAATGATATTTGTCGTTCTAATTCTCTTAATTGTTTTTCAGCTAACATACGTTTTTCTGTTTCATCTTGTAATTTTGATAACATATTATTAGCATCAAATTTTTCTGGTGAACCATGAAATATAACCATACCATCTTTTTTATTAATTGATGCAAATATTTGTCCATTTTCAATCATATCAATTAAATATTTTTCAGCTTCATTTGTTGATTGAAGTTGTACACGATTAGCAAGATCTTTTAATGAGACAGTTAAAAATGTTTTTGTTAATTGTTGTATACTATTACATATAAATGCATTTCGTGTTTGTTTTATTAAACCTAAATTTCTATCACGTGCATATTGTTCTCGATGATGATTAACAAATTCATCAAATTGTGTTAATGTACCATTATTAAATATATAAAATAATTCTGTATATTGTGCACCACATAAACTTTTTATTGCTTGTTGAACTGTTCGACTTGTATATGTTGGTAATTGATTATTTGATATTGAACCAGATATTAATTTAACTAGAACATATTTTTTATAAGCTTCTATAACAATAGCTGATGTTACTGTAGCTGGTACAGTAATAACATTCTCAAGAAAATTTGCAGCACGATCAAATTGTTTTATACAAGCATAAATCATTCCACCATAATAATAAGCAAGTAAAATATGTTTAACATCAAATTTTCCATTTTCACGATTAATATCAATTATATCAATATCAAGATAAGTTAATGCTGGTTCAAACCATTGACAAAGAAGACAAAGTTGATAGAGATCAGAATGTATAGAAAGTAATTGGCCAGGTTCACGACGAAGTAATTCAATAGCTCGATAAATAATTGGTATTCCAACTCGAGCTCGATTTTCTTTTCGAAGTCGTTCTGTAATAACATGACATATTTCACATAGATATTGAGGTAAATAATGAACTTGTTCAGCTGAACATGTTTGAATAAATGTATCAACTTGTGTAAGAAATAAATCAAAACCAGGTATATTTGGTGCTTTTGTAATTGCATGTAAACCAGCTAACATACACATTGAATGTTCAGGTAAAGTAAAAGTAGCAATAATTGAATCAATATGTTGAATATTTTTACTAAGATGATCAATATTTGGATTTGTTAATGTTTGTGCTAAATCACTAAATTTACCATCTGTTGATAATTGTCGAATATTTCCAACAAATTGATCTAAGGATGTCATTGTTTCTGTTTTAATTTATCTCTTGGTAAGTTTTAATAAGCAACTTTTCTCAGCAGCATGTAGAGCACGACATTTCTCCTGTTCTTACTCATTTCACTTTTGCGTTCTGTCTTTTGCTTTCGTTCAATAAAGATATACGTGTCAACTACTGCATTTCGACTCGTTCTTCTTCCATATTCGTGCGTTTTTCCTTCTCAGTTAAGCACTCTCATTCTCTGATTACAACATCGCTCATGAATGACCTCTTCTTAGATAGTATGTGTAAGGACAGAGCAGATGTCGTGCGCCGCACATCCACGAGAAAGATTGCTTATTACAACTTACCAAGAGGTAGATGATCAACTTTGATGAAATACATGTTGCGATGAAGAAATTATGCGGGTTGATGACAACACTAGCCTGCCAGAGCAACACTTTTTTAATAATATAAACAAAGAAAAGGAGAAATGTAACTTTCATCAAGTTGTTTCGATAGTGGATACCCACATCTATAGTCTTGTTCTTTCATACAAGAAGAATTATCTTGTATAATTACATATGAATCGGCAATTTTGTTGAGTGTAGGTGTAGGTATGGGTGTGTGTGTGGGTGCGGGTGGTGGGTGTGGGTGCGGGTGGTGGGTGTGGGTGTGGGTGTGGGTGGGTGTGGGTGTATTTGAAGAAGAACCTAGATTCACACCCACACCCACACCTACACCCACACCTACACCCACACCCACACCCACACCCCACACCCACACCCCACACCCACACCCACCCACCCACACCCCACACGCACACCCACACCCACCCACCCTCAACTGATTAGCGGCAATTCTATGTTCAGCTCCCATCAAAACAGAAATAGAAATTCCTGAATCAAATTTTTTACATCCAGATTGCCGAAAATTCTTCATAAATAGTCTTGGTGTTGACCGTGAGAAAATTGTTTAGCAATATCTTTGTGAGACATGAAAAAAGTTCTTAAAATTTCGTTATCTGTACTATTTTAGCCAATGAGTGGGTATTTTTGTCTGCTCGCTTGATTTTTTATTTTATCGATGTGATATGTGGAAAAGAGTCGTTCGAAAACAATGAAATATCAAGATATAGTTCTTACTTCTGGTCACATTAAGGTAAGCCTATATCTCTTGGGGTTATTCAAATGCCAGTTTACAAAAACAGAACCGCGACTAGTCCCGCAATATCTCTAATTAGATGATAATCAAATGTGTACGACTATTTTCTACTGGAAACCTGATAAAGAAAAAGCAATCTTCGATACTATTTTTCTTAAGTATATGTTTTGTCTTTGAATACAGTATAAGACAAATCATCATTTTCAAAGCTGAATAAAACTGAATTTTGATTCTTGTTTCATGCACAAATGTTGTATACAATTATATAAAATGAACAGAAGTAAAAGTTGGAAATTAATTTAAAATTTTTTTTCAATGATGTGCAACCGATACATGACTGACTGTGTTTGTTGGAATAATACATCTTACACAACATTTCAGGGACCTTTTCAAACGTTTACCGTACTGCAGCTGATATTTTCTCTATAAATCGCTGAAAAAAGAATTGGATTCTTGAGAAGCACTCAAAACTTTGATAGATTCTCACATGGAACAAGTGAAATGAACGAGATGCCGTCTTGTTCCATTTTGTTTATGTACACCTAGTTTTATTACACACCCTAGTTGGAATATATTAGAAATCTCCTTCCTATTTTGTGCTATCAGCGAATATCCCTTTTGAGCTTATCTTTGAACCTTTGACAGCTTGTTCACAAGAAATGCTAAATATAAATATAAAATATGTCCTTTACTCTATGGGAAAATCTAAACAGTATTCAATTAGTTATTCTGAACGAATGCACAATATTTAGATTGTTCTTCACAAAAATGCTTTTTTATACTACTCATGTTCACGACTTAGATGTCGCACTTTTCCAAGAAATCGAAAGTGACAATTTTTCTCGTGTTGGCTAACTTCTTGAGCAAATACTGTTTCTTTTCAGATAATAAAGATTCTGGCGCAATTCAAATTCTTTTTGTTACAATCAAACCGTTTTGTCTAAATTTTCATTAGCAAATAAAATTTTTGTCATTATGTTTGTCACAAATTTTTATCTTAATACCAGTCGATTACCAAATGACGTTTTGTCATACACAGATCAAGATTTTTATAATTTTGTTGAAATGTTTCTCGGAAAATTACATGCTCACTTGCTTTCATATCTGCACATTAATAGTGTACCATGTTTTCTTTTAACTGAAAATCCATGTTCCATTTTTAGTCTTGATATTGAAGATGAAGTTTTGGAACAATTGAGCCGAGAAATATGTATTAAATTAAAAAACAATCAATTGATAGTAAAACCTCGTGTTGAAAACAGTTTTAAATGTTTAAAAGATTTATTGTTAAAAAAAATTGAACAAGATATGAAAAGAACTAAACAAAACAGTAAGCAACAAACTGTAACGCTGGGCAATACAACGTCTACACAATCATTTTCAATTTCTTCTTCAATGTTAATTTCACCACCATCATTATTGACAAGTTCTTATTCGGCATTAACCATTGATGAACATCGTCAATATTTGTTAAACTGTATTAAACTATGGTGTCTTGATAATAAAGCCAACCTTCAATTTAATGAACTTGAATTGAAAGAAGATACTGACTTTACTTTTATTTTTTCGAATATAAATAATTTTTTGGAAGTTAGCGTTAAATGCAAATGTGGTTCTAATATTAATTTAGGAAAAAATGCTGAAAAATTTCAGTTATCCAATTATTAAAAACATTTGAAGGATACCAAATGTTCACATATGAATACATTGAAAAAAAAAGGAACAAGAACACACACATAGTCAACAATATGTGGTCACAAATTCAACATCAATATTATCACCTACTGTCGATAACAAAAGGCGTATTGATTCACAAAGTTCACAAAATAAGTTGAAACAGAAAAAAGAACATTAGTTTCAGTAGGTTTGAAAAATTTTTTATAGGTAGTTTTGCAAAATTTTATTTGTATATTAAAATAAAATAAACTGTTTCTTATAAAGCTGTTTTGTGTGTTTTTATTATTAAGATTATTTTATTTTGGCGTATTTATTTATTATGAAAATGTTATACACGAAAGTTGTAAATAAAGCAACATCTTCAGATATAAACTGTAGGTTATACAACTAAATAACTTCACAGAGAGCCATTAAAGACTAATTACAACATTTGTATATGATTGTTGCAGCTTTGATATACCCGAAACTCAATGTAAATGAAAAACTGAAGGATCAATAAAAAACAATGTTATTAATAAGCACACTAAATTGCCTTTAAAATACAGTAAAGTACACTAAAGTACGTTGAAGTACTTTAAGGTACCTTAAAGTACTTTAAAGTATCTTAAAGTACAATAAAGTACTTTAAAGTACATTAAAGTACAATAAAGTACTTTAAAGTACATTAAAGTACAATAAAATACATTAAAGTACGTAAAGTGCGTAAAGTACAAAAGTACGATGTTTCCCCCTTGGCTGTGGGGGACCACAGGTCAATTTTGGTCAGGAAAAAATTTTCGGCGAAACATATATGGTTGGATGCAGTTTTTCACGCTGACTCCGAATATCATATTTGTTTTCTTCTAGTAGTATTCTATGACAAAAAAAATCGCTAAAGATCTTTATTTTTCTTTGAAAAACCATCAAAACTCATGAAAAATTAGACAGTATAAACCGTTTTTCGCATCAAGCGGAAACTTTTTTCAAATATTTTTTTACCATTTTGTAGAGAATAAAAAGCTGTACAACATATATAAAATTCACTCTGGGGGTCTCTGAATTCTGAAGCACAACACGAATTATACCGTTTATTTGGACTGTTCAGAAATACCACCCCTTGACTCATATTTGCTCTATAAAACTTAAATTGTTAGCCATTATATTATATCAATGTAGCTCATTTTATTCAGTTTTCAATTCTCTATCTTGTCATATATACCACGAAAAATTTCAATGATTTGCTGAAACGGAAGCCAGTACATCTTTTATAGAATTTTTTTTCTTATTTTTTTACAAAAAGCCTCGATAGTGCCAAAAGTTGGTATTGACTAACTTTTCATAGGAAGGGTATTAGAACATAAAATTTTGGGGTTAGTAGTTTTAGACATTGAAGTTTCGAATGAGCAAAAAAAATCGAAAAAAAAAAATTTTACCGAGTGCCTCGTATCCTCGATGCTGTCGTGGACCCTCTCTTAAGTGTCAACAACCATAATGTGGTTGATGACGATGTAGATCATGTGTAATATTTACCAATACAACGTCTATCATGTCATCAAAGACGATCAACTGAAGCTCGAAGACAGCGAAATTCGAAACGAACAAATGTTTTTTTAGCACAATGTTATCATTATTTTATGACACGTCGAATATATCATCGATCTACTATCAAATCAATTAAGTATATTCTTCGTGAATATAATATCTACTATACTCATGTCAAAATTGTAACAAAGCTACTGATTATTGCTATTAAAAATAATATCATTAAATAGCGAAATAAACAACAATTTCCTGTTGATCCCAGTGAAAAATATTTACTGATTTTAATCGAATTTTTGTGAAAC
>CAJNOP010003920.1:0-10165 GCA_905250075.1 Rotaria sp. Silwood1 | reverse complement strand
AATGTATAAGAAAAGTAAAAGAAGTTGTCTATGAAAATCGAAAAAAATATGAAGCTCATTGGAAAGAAACAGATGAAGCGGAATCATTATTTAATCAATTGTCCGTAGATATGAAAGACAACGAATGGGCTGAAATTGTTGCTAATAAAGAAAAGGATAATACATGGTCAGGAGATATTGAACGAGAAGATAATCCCGATTTTAATATTATTCATAAAAGAAAAAATAAAAATACGTTCATTGACTTGAAGCAAACTTTTGCTACTACAGATGAAATAAGACCCTTCTTAGAATCAATGAACTATGAACAACAAGAAGTATTTTATTATGTTCGAGAATGGTGTACAAAACGCTTACATAATCCTGATGTCGAACCTCTTCGTTTGTTCATTACGGGAGGAGCAGGCACAGGTAAAAGTCATCTTTTGAAATGTCTTCATTACGAAGCAACGAAGATTTTTTCTCGAAAAAAACACTTAGAACCTGATGAAAATATTGACGAAATTCATACATTGATTACAGCTTTTACTGGTGCCGCAGCTGTCAATGTTGGTGGAGTAACTATTCATAGTGCATTCGGTATTGGCACTCAATCTAATAGTTTAAACGATCATTTATCTTGTGATAAACTAAATAGCTATCGATGTAAATTACATTCCTTAAAACTATTATTTGTTGATGAGGTTTCTCTCATTCAAGCAAAGCTTTGGGGTGCTATGCATGCTCGTCTTACTCAAATCATGGGTATACATTCGAATACAGCTATTTTCGGTAACGTTGGAATAATCGCTATTGGTGACTTTTATCAATGTGCACCTGTTGCATCTTCAAGTATTTATTCTTCTTTACTTTGGTCTGATCATTTTGAGTATATCGAACTCAAAATCAATGAAAGACAAAAAACAAATAGTTCTTTTTCACAAATGTTAAATCGCATCCGTAAACTTAAAAAGAAGGAAGATATGAGTAAAGAAGATCGTGACTCACTTGAAAAATGTCATCAACGCTATTTGCATAAGGAATATCATTCCGAATCATTACATTTATTTGCTAAAAATATTCAGGTGGATGCACATAACGAAGAGATGATTGAAAAAATTTGTACCAATATTCAAACATTTTATGAAGTTAATAGAAATGATAAAGAGATAAAACAGAATGAATCTAAACATACAAAAAAAATAAATAAATCACTACGCCTTGCTAAAAATGCTCGAGTAATGATAACTAAAAATATTTGTGTAAATGATGGATTAGCTAATGGTGTGACAGGTCGTATTGTAGAATTTGTAGAAAATAATAATGCACACGTTTCTCATATAATAATCAAATGTGATTCACCTAAAGTTGGACGACTTCATCGAGTTAGTTGTCCACATTGTCATGGACGTGATACAATATGTGTAATAAGAGAAAGTGACAGTATTGATCAACAAGATTTTGATGTACGATCAAGGAAAGCAATAAAACAATTTCCTTTACGTCTTAGTTGGGCAATGACTATACATAAAGCTCAAGGAATAACAGTTGATCAAGTTGTAATTAGTACAAAAGATTTTTTCGGTAGTGGGATGGGCTATACAGCATTGTCTCGTGTTCGAACACTAGAAGGTTTATTTCTTATCGACTTACATGTTGATAAATTTTATTGTAATGAAAATGTTGATAGAATTCTTTCTCAAATGAAAGAGATCAAAAGAAAAACATCGATATTTCGACATTCTTCAGAATTTTTAAATATACTATTTCATAATATTGAAGGATTGAAATGTAATTTCAATGCACTCAGAAATCATTATCTTACTTGGCAAGCAGATTTGATTTGTTTAACTGAGACTTGGTTAAATAATAATAGCCAAATAGATAAATTCAAAATCAATGGTTATACTCTTATTCATAAATCACGATCATGCTCATTGTCTACAAATCATCCACTTCACTCACAAAAAGGTGGTGGTGTTGCTATTTATTTTCGAGACGACATGCCTATCAAGACAATAGATTCAACTGAATATTTAGATCTTGAACATATTACTTTAAAATTAGAAAAAGAAAAAATCATCATAATAGTTTGCTATCGGTCACCTCAAGAAGCAAAAAGAAATTTTATAGAAAACCTTATACGTCATTTAAAGCAATTTGATAGTAATGAACGTATATTGATTCTAGGTGACATGAATGAAAATAGTTTTCAAACTAAATCAAAAAATATTGAGAGATCATTGAAAAAGCTAGGTTTTGTAAATACATTTAGACATTTAGCTACTACTAATAGCTTGACAAGTCTTGATTCTGCATATTTAAATTTTGTACCATGCGAAAAAGAATGCCAACAAGTCGTAGAAACCTTTTATAGTTTTCATGAAGCATTGGCTTTATCAATTAACAGTATCAAAGATAAAGTACATAATTATATTGAAACTGAAGATGACAGTGATGAAAGAATGGAAGTAAATTCAAGTTCAGAATCATTATCATCAATCATTAGAATTTCTAATAATTCAAACAAACGTAAAAGTACTTCAATAGGAAAAAAAAATAATAAAAAATTTAAAAATAAAACTCTTGTACCAGTTATGGATAAGAATAATAATAATGCGAATCATGATCAAAAAAATCCTGATTCAAGCAAGATAACTGATGTAAATAAATCTCCAAGCACGCGAGAGTTAGAATTTCTCTCAAATCTAAAAGAAACAATACCACTCAACAACTTAACAATCGATGATTTCAGATTTCATTCATTAACCGAACAATTGAGAGGTTTAAATCTTCGTACAATAACAATTGTTGGTGATGGTAATTGTTTCTTTCGGGCTATATCTCATCAGCTTTTTGATACTCAAGCATATCATCGTAGATTCAGATCTGATGCAATTACGTATATTACACGAAATAGTGCTGCATTTGAGTTTTTTGTCAGCGGTGAAGACGATACTATTTATGATTACATTCATCGTATGAAGAGAAACTATACATATGCAGATCATTTGATTATTATGGCTACAGCTTCTATTTTGAATCAAAATATAATCATTCATGAATATGGTAAACGTCCATTGCTAATACCTGGATCTGATTATATTGATCGACAACTTCACATTTCATATAATCCATATAATCAACACTACGAAAGTGTTAAAGATTTTGATGGAGCTATTCCTATTATGTCCTTTGATGATTTACAATTAACCTAAAATCATTTATTTTTACTTTTTTTCTCTTTTATTCAAAATTCTTTTATTATTTTTCATGTAATAGGAATTTTATTTCCATTGTCTTGTATATTGTTGTTCCCTTTACTAACTGTCTTTGAGCTGAATCTTGTAATTTTATATTATTATTATCATGTAAATTATTATTTGTACATTTTAACTCCAATATGCTTGTATTAGTGGTAAAGTGATTATTTTATTATTTTATTCATTCTTGCAAAAAAAAATTATTCTTTTATTTATTAACTATGATGGACAACGTTACTATTAAAAATTGTACCTTTATTGTTCCAGTCAATAGCAAGCTGATAAACTACAAGTGCAAAACAAAATATGCAAACTCATCTGAATACATACATATCATAGTATTTATTTTTTTTCTTGGACAATTATAATACAAAATTATTTTATCATTACAAAGTTTACATGATTAGTTCAATATATTAATATTTAATAGAATTGCCATTGCTGAGAGAATTGTTAATTTGCTGTATGTACTTATGTTCTACTTTGTAAAAGTAAGTTAACTTTTAAAAAAATAATTTTATACAAAAGTTTCCTTGTATTTCAATAACAGTTTATGATAATCTCTGGAAACCATAATAAACGACAGCAAAATCATTCCGTTATCATATAATGAGCTTAATTTAATTAATTTCATGTTTAATAAATCTCCATCATATATTGTTATTTTATATGTATTCGTTTTTCTCTTATAAGAGTAAGTTAATAATTTGAAATTATAAGTACATTAAAAAAAATTTCTTTTAGATTTACAATATTATAATAATTTCTTATATCACAAAATGATTACAAAGAATCTGTCATACTGACCATTGATCTAAAATGAAAAATCAAGATGAATTATAATAAAAATAATAATGTATTAAAAAAGTCTTCGTTAGCTCTATGTTAATCTTTTTGTGCATAGAAAATTTATTCTATTGCTGTGTATCATTTTCTAAAAATCAAAAAAAAAAGAATTTGTTTTTAATAAACAGTTTTAAATAAAATATCATTTTCCAAAAACAATAATATTTACGAAAGACATAATCTTGTCAAACTTATTTTATCATTCATATCACATGATGTGAAGAGTTGAAAAACAATATTGCGTAACATACACGTTTAGATAACCAATCAATAGCTTGTTTAGAAATACATTGTTATCTATTAATGGAGTCATCATAGTAATGAATTGTATTATGTCTAATTTTCTATTTGCGTTTCATTTATGTTGGCTAATCCAAGGATAAAACTTATGTATTTATTATTAAAAACATCAAAGATTAATAATGCCTCTATCACGTGTTATTCTTCAACGTACACTTGTTCGTGGTAAACAATGTTCAAATAATCAATATGATACACAAAATTCCTATAGAGTTCAAAATAATTATCAAGATTCCTCGTTTGACACTGATTTATCACAAACAAAACATCATAATGAACGATTGAAACAAAAATATGATAATTCTGGAAAATTGATATATGCTTACGGTAAATGATTGTTTTGAAAAATGTTTTGACTTTTTTTTTTGTGTTTTATGTATTTTAAAGAAGAAACATTATTACCTGAATGTCGTATGACTGAATAGTCATCATGTTCGGTTAGTTGTGATTATGGAATAAAAATACGTCGACGTGCTTATCTTATGCCAGATAAAGCTTTTCGTAGTCATTGTAATCAAAGAACCTATGATATGACTTCATATTACTTGGCATCATATTTATCATCAATGACAAATGATAATTCCAAATCATCAAATAATGCAATGTAAATATTCTATGATATTTATTATTAAAATTAATCAAAAAAAAAAATTTGTGTTTTTTTTTGTAGGTGTATGGTAAGCGAATGGTCATCATGGTCACATTGTTCTGTAACATGTGGTACAGGAATGCGTACTCGTTCTCGTACAATGTTGAAAGGTCGAGATAATCCTCAATGTCAATCAGAATATCAATTAATGGAAAAAGAAACATGTCATGGAATGAAACCATTATGTGAACAAGGCTGTTTAACAGATATAATAGAAAAAAAACGTATATGTATGCAATCCCTTGAAACTGGTACATGTACACAATATGAACGACGTTTTTATTTTAATTTGGATATGAGTAAATGTCTTGAGTTTGATTATAGTAGTTGTGGTGCTAATGATGATAATTTTCTTACACGTGATGCATGTGAAGATACATGCGATATTTTATTACGTGGACGAACAGGTAATAATATAGAAAAATAAATTATATTAATTTTGTTTTTTAAAATATATTTCGTTTTTTAGAGGATGGTAAAGATACACGTTGTATGACATTACCATGGTCAGAATGGAGTGCTTGTTCATCTGTTTGTAGACGTGGAACACAAGTTCGATTTCGTGCATATAAAGTAAAATTTTTAGCTATGGGTTTTTGTTCGGAACCATTAGAATAATTTCGTGATTGTGAAGTACTTTCTGATTCAGCACAAATATATCGTTTATCAGATACACGAAAAACAATGATTAAAAGTATGGAAACAGCTGAAAAAAAAAGTATGTTAAAATTAATTTATAAATTGAAAAATAAAATATTTCTTTGTTTTTTGTGTATGTAGATAAATGTATGCAACCATTTGAACCAGATCCATGTACAAAATTTATTAATCGATTCTCTTTTGATGTAACAACACGTAAATATTCAAACTTCCAATACGATGAATGTAGAGGTATTGATGAAATATTTCCTAATTGCTTTTTTATTAAATCTATCTTTTTTTTAATAGGCGATGAAAATAATTTTATGACACAAGATGAATGTGAAGCTATGCGGGATGAACTTATTCAAAATCATAAATCAAATATAGGTTTTTTTTCTAAGACGCATGATCGTTTTTTTCTTATTTCAATTGTTTGAATTATAATAGTGGTTCATGATCCACGTTGTCTTGTTTCAATGTAGAGTGAATGGTCATCATATATAAATGCTATCTGTCATCAACTAGGTACACAAATTCGAACAAGAATGTATGCAAATAAACGAGCAGCGATAGCTGCACATTGTACAGAACATTTGGAACAACAATGTACACTTGATGGTGATAATAATCAGTCGAAAAATAAACAGAAAGAAATGATGATGACGAGTTAGTTTAAAGGACGAAAAAAAAAATATTTAAAGATAAATTCATTAACTTGATTTAGATATACCAAAAGCAGTTGATCGACCTTGTCATCCATGTTGTGCATGTGATGAAGCTAAATTTCAATTTACATTTCAAGGTCTTTGGTCAAAACAATCACATCCAAAAGATTGGCCAGCTGGTAGAAATATTTCTAGAGAAATTTGATATATTTTTTTTCTTATTTTTAGAACATCTTCTTCATTGGTCTGATATCATTGGAGCTGTTCACAGTGAAGAATATTCATGTAATGATATATATATATATATATATATCTAGAAACAAATAGTTGTAGTCGGTATTTTAAATATATCTCCAGCATAATAGAATAATCATATATTCTGATAGTGCTCAGAATTCTCTATAACCTTGTGTATTTAGTTTTTAAACGTGCATTGAATTGTTGAAATATATTCCGACTACAATGAAGACATTCTCGTCTTTAAATTTCCATAAACTTTTTTTTTAACGATGTCTTTGGTTTTAATTGAAATCTGTGATGAGTATGGTAATATCTATTTAAAAAAAAAGCAATTATAAATTCGGATAGTGCATGAAACTCTCTAACATCTTGTATCTTGTTAGGCTCGACTTGCTATTATTTGCTGGCAAGACAAATGCAGTACATATTTTTTTTTTGTTATGTATGAATAGTTGCCTATCTTTCAGTCATAATCTTACTACTATGGAGTGTGAGACTGTATAACTATTATACAAAGGAAAATACTTGAAGAAATATAAAATACCATTCATAGGAATGTGAGAATGAAAAAAAGAGTTTTGTGGAAATATTGAAGCCGAGAGTGTCTTTACCATAATTGGAATATTTTTCAACACTTCAATGTAAGTTTTATACCAAACACACAAGGTTATAGTAAATTTGGAGTGTTATCAGAATAAATGATTATGCTCTTATGCTGAAGATATAGTCAAAGCACCGACTACAACTACTTGTTGCTTGGAAAATATATATATTAATTAATAAATTTTATGTTTTTAGATAGTATGGAATTTTGGTGATATTGCAAGTAATGGTCTTAAACAAGTAGCTGAATGAGGAGCCATTGGTACAATGCAAAAAGAAATAAAAAAATCATGTGAATCTCTTTGTATTTTGTTTTTTTTTTAAATAATAATTTGAAAAATAATATATTTATTTAGACTAAATTGGGTGTTATTCGTAATTTGATGATTGTACCTGGTCTTTGGACAGTTAATATAAGTAAAACAACTACAGGTGCTTTTACAACTTCAAGAAATCATCATTTCTTATCATTTGTTACTATGCTTGGACCATCACCTGATTGGATTACTGGTAGAAATCTATTGAATCTAATAAGAATTCAATATTAATTTCTTTTTTTTTTATTTTTTACTGTTATTATTTATAGGTGTATCTGCTCTTGATTTGTGTCTTCCAAATTGTACATGGTTAGATAACTATGAAGAATTACATCATCCAATTGATGCTGGAACAGATATGGGCGTTCGATATGATGTAAATGATGATTTAATTTCGTTTTTTGTTAGAATAGAATAAAAGAGAAATTTTATTTTATTTAGGGTCCTAAACGACCGGAGAATCCGCGTAAACCAATTGCACCAATTGTTTCAAGTAATATTACAGATAATTGATCACCATTTTTTTGGCATGAATTCAACTTTAAAAAAGCAATAAAAACAAAAAAAAATGTTAACATTTATTTTTTTCATTGTTTAGGCAATCAACCACCTCCATTTGCTAAATTGAGTATTAAACCGATTATGGTACAAGGTGTAGCTTGTCCAAATGGTCGACCATAACGTAGTGAAGCATCATCTATTATTGGTTTTGGTCCAAATTTTGCGGATTTAAGTCGTATGGGTGAAATTGAGAATGAAAAAGATATTGCAAAAACAAATATAGAATTACTTGGTAATTCTGTTTTTGTCTATTGATTATATTTATGAAAATATTTTTTCATAATTTTAGATGAACAATCATCTGATCCACGATGTATGACATCACCATGGACAGATTGGAGTCCATGTAATGTTAAATGTGGAAATAGATTAAGAATACGAACAAGGTTTATTTGAATCTTTTCAAAAATTTTTTAATAATAATAAATTAATTTCTTTGTAGAATCTATAAAAATGCTGATCATCATGGATGTAATGAACGATTAAGTGAAAGTGAAATGTGTTATGCAAGAACAGATGAAAATCGTGATGATGAACATCAGTAAGTTGCACTGTATGTTGATTTTACAAAGAATTATTTTTTATTATTTTTTTTTATTTAGATGTACTGTAACTGATTAGTCATCATTTTCACCATGTTCAGTATCATATGGTCAAGGTACAACAGAAAGACGACGATGGTATATCAGTGAAAATTCACATCATGATCCAAGATGTAAAGATGTTCATTTAATTGAAAAACGTCAATGTCACGGTGCACATGCTGCTCAATGTGATAATAATGGAAATAAAGGTAATTTTATTATAGAATCATTGATTACGAGATTTTTAGAGATATATTTTATTGTATTAATATAAGAGACTTTTTGAAAACAAAAATATTAATATTAATGAATCAAAGTGACATTCGTACATTTATAATCGACAGACATATGTTATTAAAACTGAAAAAAAACTGGATTTGAAAGTTTTGAGCATGCAAAATATTGTGATTAAAAAAATAAATTCGTTTTCTAAAAGTAAGATCCTATGTTGGATGTTTGTTCGCATTACCGCCGGTATGATGCAGATAATACCGACGGCTTGAAACTCATGAAGGATGTTTTTCTAGAATCAAGCATTTTTTTTTTACAAATAAAAAAGGAGGAAACAAAAAATAGCTAATTATTCAATATTATTTTATTTTTGCCCTCGGTAGCTTTCTTTTAATGCAATCCAAATATTTTCTATAGGCGCACCGTCAATTACTTTTTCTGGAAACTCAACGATGCCATTTAAACCCTTGTCGTATGTAGTTACATGTTTTTATTGATATGTTTTTTTCCTATTTCATTTTATTTAGCACCAACTAATTGTGTTACAAATCAATGAAGTACACGGTTTCCATGTACAGGTTGTGGACAAGATGCCATACAAATACGTACACGTATTCCTATACGTCGAACACGTAATGGTAGTAAACGATGTGGACCATTAAAAGAAACAAAATATTGTCAAACAGCTGCACCATGTTCAACAAATTTAAATAAAAACAAAAACAATTTAGTTGGTGCTATTATTAAAATAGATAGAACAAATTAATATTATTCATTTTTTCTTTTGTCGTATTCATTTTAGAATAATGTTAAAACAATAATAATAATTTTATGTTAAAATGAAAATCGTTTTTTTTTTTAATTTGATTAATATAGAATAACTATTGTGTAAGGTTTTTTTTTACAATAAAAAAAATGATGTTACTGGGTAGCCCAGAATAAATGTCACCCTCAATATTTCACTAATATCATCTTGAAGTGAAACATACCGTTTGGTGCATAATTGCACGACAAATCTTTTGAGAAAATTCTGAAAAGGATATTGACGAAGAATTGAGGGTGACATTTATTCCGAGTCACTCGATATTTTTAAACCAACAGGAGAAATAAACAGATACATATAAGAAAAAAATAATAATGAGACCGTTCGTTCTTTCAAGGAATCTTTCGAACATAATTTAGTTCAGAATTAAATTAAAGTCATCCAATACTCAAGATATTTCGTGTATAGGATAACTACAAAACACGTCTCAGTAAATAAGAAATACAAAATAAGTGAAATCCA
>CAJNOP010003919.1:0-11666 GCA_905250075.1 Rotaria sp. Silwood1 | reverse complement strand
GGTAATGGAAGTAATACGTACAAGCTTCAATGAACAAAAGAAAAAAATGTATGTTTGTTTTCTTATGACACAGTTTTCTTTCTCTCTGAGTTTCCTCTTAGTTTTTTCTTTCTCTTTCTTTCTCTCTCGAAAAAAAAACGACGAACATATATTAATAGATATATATATATATGTATACATAAATACAACAAATAGTCAACTCTATTTTACCTATATGAATTAGTGTTGCAAAACTTTTATTTCTTCTTTTACGTCTATACTTCAGGCGTTTTTTCATTTAATATTGCGCTGAGTTGTTTCATCGTTGTCAAGTGTACATAAGACAAACATATATATTTATAAAAGTTTTGTTATAGATTCATTTTCAACCCACGAATTCATTTCATTCTGTTTTGCTTTGCCTCACACATCTTTAACAACAATAAAAATCAAGATGACGAAATTTTTAACATTTTGTACACGTATTGACTTTCTCTTAATTGTCGTTGTACTTATGTCAATGATGGAATTATCTCGAGCCGTAGCTCCCTCACGGAATCTTCCTCAAACTGATATGACTGTCAATGATAATGATAATGATGATGATGATGATAATTCTGATGTACAAGAACAACAACGAATATATGATTTAAATAAGTTAAGACATTTTCTATTGACATCAAATGCTGAACAACGCGCTGCCAGACGAAAACAACAAGATTTTGTCAAACAAGAATTAGTAAGCATATTATACTTTTTTTTTGTATAAACAAGTTAGTTCAAACTTTTCTTTGTTCCTTTTTTTTCATTATCTTTAGATCCGTGAATATCTTCAATCATTATCTGATCCAGATCTTAATCGATTTCAAGAAATAAAAAGTAAGCGTAACTTTTTATTTTATTATTATAGTTAGTTTTTTGTTTGAATGAAAAGTCTCTTCTTCTCTTATATATAATATATTGAAAACTACAAATAGGATGCACTACTCCTTATTGACTAACTCACCTAGTAACATTTTTCAACACACTCTATTATTTAGAACGCTTCACCTATTGTAGTATTCAAGATGTTTTGCATGGAACTCTTTGTCGTCGTCGTGCTATTAACAAGTGAACATATTTTCTTCATCTAATCTATGCATGAATCATCACATGGTTTTCAACCAAAACAATATCTCCTTTTAAATTATTAATATTTCTTTTTTTTGCTATATATTTTATGCTGATTAGTTGCACATTTTAATATACGGCTATAAAAAAAAACAAAATGTATAATCTACCGAGTAAATTGACAATGACAACATAGACATAAACAGTATTTAAATGCTTTTTTTTGCTTATGCTTTTTTTGTTTTTTGATTCTTATTACTAATATGGCACATATTGACTGATGAAGTAATGTTGATTCATACAATGCTTGGTTAAAAAGGCATGGTACTAATCAAACACGTCTATTTGCACATTTTGACAATAATAGAAACTGTCTTTGCTATATAAGAAAAAAGCTCTGAGGGACGAGTGTTATTAACAGAATACTAATAAAATAAAAAATCAATTTGTTTGTTTATCTAAAATTTATCATTACTGAATAATACTACTTCTTTAATTTTCAAATACTAATCAAGATAACATCTATCCATGTATGTTATTCTAGAACGTTTCAAGACCTACTGTAACTCCTATGAAGATCTAATGAATTCCAATTGGGCAGCATGCGGCTGAGGTCGCATCAGTACCAATGCTACCAACATCACTAGCACTAGGCATTTACATACATATATCACCGGTTTTGTTTTTTTGTCTTTTTAATTGTGTTTCTTTTTTCTTGTCTTTAATCTTTGTATGTGTTCACATACATACTTTATCCTATAGTCCTAACTAATAATAATGCATATTTATAAAATCAAACACATTTTATTCATCATAACTTATCAATGACATGCAAAGAAATGGTGATGTTCAATAATAAATCATGCTGTCACTTCCCCACTACACTTACATTCATATTTATTGCAATACCTTCCTCAAACAAACGGTTTTCTGTGCAATATTGTTCACGTAAATGTGTATGTCGTAAATTTGTTTTTTTTTTTTTTTTTACTAATATATTGCTGTGCTTAACCTATCCTGATTACACTTTGAAGTATCTGTGAGAAATTCATTTTATTAGTGGAGAGAAAGAGAATCTCAATGTTGTTTCATTTTTTTTTAAGAGCAAAACTTTGTTTTTCATATTCTAACTATTGACTTCTTTTTTTATTCCCGTTTTTTCTTATTGCAGAACGTTTTTGTGCTAGTTTGGACGAATTCTACGCTACTCAAGCAGCATGTCTTGGTTGAAGTAGCAAAGAAAAACATTAATCGTGTGGCATTCATACATATTATTTTTTTTCTTGTTCCCCTTGATCTTCTTTTTTTCTGCTAATTGTTACTCCTGATTTTTTTATTTAAAAAAAAAATAATCTACATTCATGATTGAAAGAACTATTTGTATTTTTCTTTATTATTAAAATCGTGTAGTAGACACGTCTGAAAGTCGTTTGACATATAATTTTGGACTTGCTGTTATAACTTCAATTGCTTCTGCATCCAAATCAAATGTATCGCCTGTATCGATTGTCGATAAAGTTTGCATACTAAGTTGTTTTGGATCATTCTTATTCGCATAACGCATTGATAATTGACGGTGTTCCTCTCGAGCTGGGCCCCATTCATCATGTGGCAAACGAGCTTCTTTAATAATCTTAAAAAAATGAAAACATTTCGAGCATAAGAAACTGAAAACACTCTTAACATACACCCCATGTGCCACGGCCACATATTTCAACTAGAAAAATATACGGAAGCCAGCCAAGACATGCTATTACTACAATCCAACCAAGTGCAAGGGCCCATGATGGATATATATAATCATCAAGTGTTACATCTTGATAGAATAGCGAAGAAAAGACAATGGTAAACTGTAAAGAAAAACAAATATAAGCATAAACATATGTATGAAGAATTTTATGCATGAACAGATGCAAAAAAATAATTATTACAAGAAGAATTAGTGGTGAGATATATTGCCAGCAGATTTTCCAAAATCTACTTGGACGTCGTTTTTCACCTAACATTATTGCAATATCATCACAAAAATTATCAACACCTAAAAATAATTTATCAATATAAATCAAAAAACAAAATAGATTTTATTTTTCTTTACCATAAATCCATGCAATACAAAATAACTCAAGAACACCAATAATTAGCCAAGGAAATCCACCTAGATATTGATCAATTATATTCAATATATATAAACCTCCCTAATACATATGAATAAAATATCTAATTTTGCTTTTGCGATAAATAAATAAACATACTCGTGTAACCATAGATAAACCAAGAAGAAAAAACACAAGTGATATAGTAAATCGAAAGATGATTATTTTTTTCGGTGTATTTAAATATGTTTTAAATTCATCTATTATACTAGCCATAACAGTTTCCATAATCGAAAACTAAATAAAAGATTTTCGAAGTTTTTCTAAACAAAAACACAATTCTATTAACTAACTTCAGAACCAAAACCAAGTGTACACATCATTAGAAAAAATAAAACACACCATAAAGGAGCAAATGGCATCATTGATAAACCTTCAGGAAACACAACAAATGCCAGACCAGGACCTTAAGAATCAAAAGAAATTAAAAATAAACATCACAGAATTTCTACTAGACCTCCTTTAGCCACATCAGCAACACTTACACCCATTTTAGTTGCCATATGACCTTAAAAATAAATAAATAAATTTATTAATCTTCTACAATTAATATCATACCAAGTACAGTAAAAATTGCAAAACCACCAAAAATACTTGTGCACCATGTAACCAGACAAATAGATATTGTATCACTAAATAGAAAGAAAACAACAAAATCGATTAATTTTTCGGTTCATATAAGAAAATTGTTTACCGATAAACATTATTACTAAAATCATTGAATGATGCCATAGCAATCAAACCACCACTACAACAACTTAAAGCATAAAAAACTTGTGTGCATGCCTCTTTCCATACCTAAATTTCATGGCAAGAAGAAAAAAACTCTCCTTAAAAACAAAATTCAAAAGCTTACAGATGGATTTTTAAGTACACTAAGATTTACTGTTCCCATATAAAATTTAACACCTTCAATAGCACCGCTTAATGTTGCTCCACGAATAATTAAAACAGTTAACATTACATAAGGAAATAAAGCCGTAAAATATGCAATCTATTTTTTAATTAACAAATGTCTTCTAACAGTGAAAAAAAAGTTTTGGTTTACTTTTCCTAACGATTGAACACCTTTCGATAATGCCAAGAAACAAATCAACCAAGCAACTGCTAAAGCAACAGCTAAATGAGTAACAATACCATCAAGATTTTCTACTCCATTGCTAATCTGAAGTACTCCACGACTTAAATTAAAAAACATAGACATAAAAATATTAAGACGAAGAAACAAAATATTACTAGAAGTATTCTTCACTTGGTGAACTTGTCATATCTAAAAATAGTTGTTTAAAATGATTAATAAAATCAAACAAAACTAAAGAAAAACACAATTTATTACTTTTCATTAGTTCAAGATCAGCTCGAGACATATTTGCTAATGCTTTTTGATCGGTACATAAAGGTGTATTCCACCAGTTACCACATGTTGACCATGGAACAACAAATTGAAACGATGCAATTAAATAATAGAAACAATAAGCAATCAATACATTATAGTAAAGTGCTAAAAAACAATTTGTTGCTAATGATGCATAACCAATACCTAAAAGAATATGAAATAATGATATTTCAATAGAAATGATAAACAGAAAACAAATATTTCTCTCTCTGTGGCTACAACATCGTCACTTGATAAAAAACAAATTACTACCAAAGAATGTCATACTGATAACTATAGAAAGTGATCGTTTTAAAGTATGAGGCTAGAATTGAGTACGATCATGTTTTATTTCTAATTCATCTTTCTCTTCAAACATATTCGATTGCTTGTTCTCTCCTTACACTCCGAATTCTCATCATATTGTATGATCCCTTTCCGGCAAGGATAGTGGCATATTGAATAGAAGAATCATTTATCTCACTATTTTTTGCGCTTTGCCATAATAGAAGTTTTTCTAATTAGAGAAGAACCAAATACCAATATACTTAATACTAAACAAAACATTTATCGCTATATTTTCAGACTGAATATCATCGATGAAATTTAGTTATTGCGCTTTTTCTCTATGGAATTTTTAAGAATACTTAACAAACCTCGTAATAATGGATTGACTTTCCATACCACAAGTGGGCCAGCACTAGTAAATTGTCCCAATGTTAATTCAAGATAGAAGACAGGTGCACCGATAAAAATAAGCATAAATGTATATGGGATAAGAAATGCACCTAGAATATGACATATGTATATATATATAAATAAAGTTAAATATGATTATATTCAACCTCCTCCATTTTTAAAGCAAAGATATGGAAAACGCCAAACATTTCCTAAACCAACAGCTAAAATAAAATATAAAAATTTGAAGTCTAAATTTACATCTACGACTAAAATGTTCGTATTTACCAAATGCGACTAATGTTAAAAAGAATTCAACAGGATTCGTCCATTGTTTACGCTATTTATCATAATGAAATTCTCATATTAAAGAAATATTAATTATTCAAATCAACTCTTTACTAACCTCCGGTGGAGCTGCATCACTTGCACCCATTTATTATACTAAAAAAGTGTTGTTATTTTGCTTGAAAAGAGAATTTATGAGAGAGTTGTGTTGTACTTATGTATGAATAATTATAGAAGATAAAGAAATTCCAATAGATTATTTTGTTAAACAGACAAAATGTCAAGGAGAGAATGCTAGCTTAGATTATTACTCAAGGACATACTGAAGCTTGATTTGAAAATGGTACTCGAAACAATGATAAGTGCAATCTGTTTAAATGGCAACAATAAAGAGAAAAATGACTATAATCTTATGATTATTATTATAAACAAATATAGAAAAGAACGTGAAAACAACGTAGATAGTAAAAGGCCATAATCCCGCTAAATTGATAATGTATTCGTCAATAGATGCCGGATGAATATGGCTTAAACATCATATATATGTACACATAAATTTCAAATATTGTAAATTATTTCTAATATTAATTTCAAATTAAATTTTCTTCGATAGGTATTTAATAATTTGAACTTGAAATAAATATCATTTAGATCGATTCAATCAGACAGAGCCCACCGATAATTTTGATTCGTTAACAATCAATTGTTCATTTGCAGAACTTTCATTTTATTTTAAAATATAGCGAAAGTATTATGTTTCCACCTATAAAACGTCTTCGAACTGATGAAAATCATGAAGAATCTGATATTGGAGGAGGAGGAAGAGGAGCAGTAGCATCTGCTTCATCGATGTTGGACGATTTTGAAATGACTGATGATGAATTACTATTTTCTGCCACACAAGTTGAACAACAAACAAATTATGATTATTATCAAGCACAACCTGCTAGTCAAAATCCTTCTCGATCTCATTTACAAGCACCAATATTTTCAACTCAAACAATTCTTCAACCAATACCATCCGAAGGAAATCGGACACAAAATATAAATAAAGAACTTGAACTTGAACGAAAATTATTAATGAAAGAAGGTCAAATAATTATTCTTGAAAAAAATAATCGACTCTTAAGCGAAAAAAATGCTCGACTGTAAGTCCAATACATGATATCAAGATAAAATTCTATAAAAATCATTATGTTTCTTTCTTTTTGAGTACTCGAGAAAAATGTCTTTTAAAAACGGAACAAGATGAAGCAGCAAGTGCTCGTGAACAACGTCTTAAAATGCAACTTGAAACATGTAAATCTCAATTAACGTTTAATGAACGTGAACGTAGTGAATTACAAACACGTTATCATGCCCTTGAAATGCGTTTTCATGAAAGTCAAGAAACAAGTAATCGTCTTTTGCGTGAAGTAACACGTCTTCGTACTGATAAACCACAAATAAATTCTCAACAGCAACAACAACAACAACAGTTCACAAGTTCAACATCACATCATTATCGTCTTCTTCAAACTCAGTTAACACAGTTTTCAGCCTATGAATTATTACGTACACGTACAATTGATTCATCAGTAATGGCTATATCAAGTTTACAAATAATACTTGATCGAATTCGGCCACAATCAATAACTCAACATATTTGGCAAACATTAGTTGATTTAATATTTTTTCATCAACAAAATTCTACATTAATGAAATTACAACAACAAGATTTAACTATTGGAATTGATTTAATAACAATGACTGCATTTTATCAAATGATTTATAATATATTACAGTTATTTAATAATCAAAAAAATCGAATAACAACAAATAATAATGATCAACAACAACAAATTTTAACATATGAACAATTAATATTAATACTTGATGCCTGTTCACATTTTCTTTTAAATACAGTTAAATCAACAGAATCAATAAATAAACAAGAAAATACATCTACGATTAAAAAACAACATGTATGTTTAGATAATAAAAAAAATAATATTATTTCAGCGAAAATGAATTGAATCGATTGTTTACAATGACTATGAGAATTTACACATCTATTCAAAGAGGGAATGTTTCAACTCATCACGTTTTTTCTTGTCTGGCTTTCGTAACGAATTGACAGTACGAAAGCCCGTGACAGAGCTTTTGTAACTACAGAATCAGGGCTTTCGTAACAAAAAAATCAGGGGTTTCGTAACAAATTTTACAGGGTGATCGTAATTGGTGTTTTAATATGTACCATTACAGAGCCTTCGTAACGAAAAGCATGTAATTTCTGCAAACTAAGACCAGCTATCACCCTCATCCTCATTATAAAATCCGTGTTGCTTTGTCGCGAAAGCTCTGCAACTGTTACGAACTCCCTGTATTAATTGTTACGATCGCCCTGTAAATTTCGTTACGGCATCCCTGTATTTTTGGATATCCCTATTTTTGGTGTTACGAAAGGTCTGATTTTTGCTGTTTGTTCAACTCGTCACGTGAGGAGTTGAAACGTTCTCTTCAAAGATAGTTCACTACATTCTCATAAATACATCGTTTTATTCTTTAATTTGATACATGCAGATTTCTAATATGGATAGTATTTTTTTTAAATATGTTTGAATTTTCAAGTTTGGATAATTTTTTTGAAAAAGATTCTTTTCTTGATTTGAAACTATGTCAAAGTCATATAATCATATTGCTGCTCAAATTGTGAATACATAGGTTATAGGCGAAACGAGGAATGTAGGATAGACTCTTTCTACTTCATCTTGTTCCTTTCATCAAAAGCTAGCATCGAAATATCAATAGCAGCAAGGCATTGTAAACTTATCGATCTTCGTAAAGTTTTACTTCAACTTACCAGAAATATCCTCCAATTATTTAACCAGGTGTGAGGAGAGCTATGTACATCATGTATACTCTAACAAACTATGAATACCTTAAAAAGAGTATCGATCTTTAATTTATTGCTGTGGAGATATTTTATTTCTACGGTATTTTCCAAGCAAATACCACGGTTTCTCTCAAAAATATCAAGAAAACTGATTTTCAAAGTGCGATTTGAAACTCTGAGCAAAGACAAACATTAACAAGAATACTTTATTGATTAAGTTTTAAATCGTTTCGTTCTTTCTATCCTAAGATGCTCGCATGATAAAAGCATATCTTTTATACCACTCGTATATGCTATCCATTTCAATATACTTAGTATAGGATAGGAGCAAATCAAAAGACCTAAAACTTCCACCATAGACTATCTCCGTTAAGACCTACTGATGTGCAAAAGTTCCAAGTCGAAATTTGAACACCAATAATCGTTGTGTTTCTGGGGAAGGTCACCGTATAAAGTTATGAAATACCTTATTGCTGTAGAGTTTTCACAAGAATAAGATAAGAATCCAAAATTTTCTCGAAATATTCATAGTTCATTAAGATCCAGATGATATATATTGTACCGATTCAAACAGCAATTAAACATTGAAAGATTTTTCTCGTTCGATTTAGATTAATAAGAGATTCGTCTACTCATATATGTCATATGATTATGATTCTACGATATGGCAACAATTAACATCTAATTTTTCTAGGAAATTGAACCGATGGATGATGGATCATCACAACGATCCACTGCTGATAGTAGTCAAATACCATTTCCACCACCAGCTGATTATCATACAACTTATTATACAGCTAAAGGTCAATGTTTAACAATACTTAAATATTATCTATCTCATTCAACAACAAATAAATATCCATTTGCTCTGTTCAACCGTATTCTTACACTTTATACATTTCATTTTAAAACTCGTCCATCACATGAATCCGAACGACGTAAAGCTTTTTGTGCTTTTCTTATATCTCTACTTGATGAACAACAACATATAAATCCATATCAATATTTAACTGTGATTATTTTATCATTACTTGATGCATCACCTGATGAACCTAATTGGTTATGTTCTGTACCGATAACAGATGAAAGATCATCTCAACGTTGTCTTTGTTCAATACTTATAACACATCTTGATTCACTTATTTATCTTGATAAAAGTCATAATTTAGATGAATATATTAAATTTCTTTTATCAATTTATCGTCTTCAATTATTTATTTATGATAATGAAAATTTTCATAAAATGGAACTTGATAATGGTCAATGTCCAGGTTTATGTTGGTTAACATTATTTATATCATATGGTCAATGTTTATCACGTTTTCTTTTTCATATTATAAAACCAACAATAAAAAAACAAATATTTGACCTTTCAATAAAATTTGTTAAAATTTTAATTTTATTTTCTTTACAATTACAACCAACAACATGTTTACCACAACAAGCTAAAGAATTACAACTATATACAAATCCATCTCTTTGGCATCTTTATGAACTTATGTTATTATATCATCATCAACAACAATCGAATAATGAATCAATAAGTATTATTAATAAACAAATACTCGATGATCAACTATGTGTTTTTGGTTATATACATGATGTACTAGGAACTGGAAATGAACTTAGATAGATTTGATGTTATTGTTATTTAATCATTACGTATTTATTCTAGTCAATCCTTTCACGCTTTTTTTTTCTTTTTGAATATTATTTGTGTAATAAAGGTTCATTTTGAATAGATCAAGTTTAGATTATCATTTCTTATGAATTAAATTATATTCATAATATACGATTGCAACGATGGATTCCAATGAATCATAATCCAAAACTAGAGTATAAATATAATATTAAGCAGCGATGGGACTGATACTGGTGTGTCTTATTAATCTTTTTGTTGGTAATATCTTATAGGAATGTCTAATAGTATTTTGTTGGAGTTTGACAATGTTAAATATCATTATTCATATATGGATTAGTAAAACAGCTCTTCAGTTACGTGTCAGTATGGATGTCAGACCGATCGACCTGATATTAAATTCCTCTTACGAAGAAATGTTTTCAACAGATCAATCGTTTTCTCATCAAACACTACTGGTGATGGTTATCGACTATACTGTCTCTGAGTATGACCATAAAAAATCAACTCTCCTGAGGATTTTATATAGTGGTTTTCTGAACTAAAAAATATTTTTGCTAAAATCGTTTGGATCTACTCAGATTAGAGAGCTTATCTAGTTGTTTATGAGATAATAATCCTTTCTGTTTTTCAAAGATCATTTGGAAGTCAAACAATATCATTTGGAAGTTTTTCACACTGAAATGTTGATATGTGTCTGTTTGTATGAATTAAAATGTCTGTATTTTTTTGCAATACTAAATCATTAGCAACTAAAAAGTTACCGTTTACTAGGTGATTGGATATGCTCTATAATCTAGTCAGATCAAAAAGAATTTGTGGCGAAATATTTTGTTAGTCTGGAAAACAGGGTTTCTAGAAAACTAACATGTGAGAATCTAAGAAGATTTCTTATGGTCATATTTGAAATGACCATGCCCGATAATCTGCAATACACTAGCTTTCGACGAGAAAATGATTGATAAATTGAAAAACGTTCCCTCGTCAGACAAATACATTTAATAAATAAATGAAGGATTGATCGGTTCTTCGTGTTCTACATTATTTCTTTCAAAAAACAAATTTTAAAATGTGAAAAATCTTCGTGCTATTAAATTCAGTCGTAGAACCGCACTATTCAAGCCATATTAGTTCTTTTGAACTTCTAGAGTAGGGCTGTACCGCTCACGCTCATGAGTGGGAGAAGCATGAGCGCTTGTGAGCGTGAGTGTTTCCAAGTTGTCGAAAGCGTCACCATCTCTGATCATTTTTTTCAACTTTATTTCTCGAAAATCGACATGGACTATTTTCATACCTGGAGTCCCCCACAGGTATCGTCGAAAAAAAATTTCTCTTTTCACCAATCAAAACTAGATGTGCCTATACAACCAAGTGTGCTAATTACGAATATCATAATAAGAACTCTTAAAACTTCTTTATTCTCCATATAGTCGGGACCACCAATCTAGACCCCATTTTTCATTCTTGAACCCCTTGAAAAAATAATTGCTTTCGAAGTTTCAGTGGAAAATACGTTTTCTAACTCAGAATTTTGAGTTGTCTAGAAGTCCGAACTTTGTACGCCGAAAA
>CAJNOP010003918.1:0-11669 GCA_905250075.1 Rotaria sp. Silwood1 | reverse complement strand
TAAGACAGCCATCTAATAAAGCAAAATGTAGTCGATGGTAAATCATTCAGCGATAACGGCAGATGATAGCTAATGGACGATGGTACAATAGTCAAATACTTGAAATTTTTGTAGAAAATCAAGATAATTCCATAAACATTCATTGGATAATATTTGCTTTCTCTTCCATTTTTGTTTTCATTACCGATAAGAGTAAGATCCGTAATTTCTTTAGCAATATGTTGGAAGAGAGTATTGTCTAAACAAGAAAAAAATTTAATATTGCATAATTTTTTGTGTTTTATTATGTTTCCTATCTCAATCTTCGAACAGAAATCGACATATGTGAATTCATTACCTTTGAAACAATGTGACACGATTCCTTTATTGAAATTCAAAATTTTAAGTTAAATAAGATTAGAATAGTCAGCAACATGAAGAATACGATCTATAAAAACTGAATCGATTATAAGACATTTCATATTGTGATGAATTTGAAGTAATATTTTTATACAAAATCAATGGAATTTTCGATCAAATATTGAAGACATATCATGAATTGATGACATAGTTGGAAAGTCCTTACTTGAAAAAACAAAAACAATTGTGGTATTTCACTCTCTATAAGATTAGGTCACTAACAAACCACAGTGAAAATTTCATCGAGAATATTTTCGTTTCGTTACAAGCTCAGTGAATTTCTTAATATCTACGTGACACTTTTCGTTCCTCAATTGGAATGTACAACGCATTTCAGTATATTGGTTTCTTCGAAACTAAGAAAAATTCTTTGTAAAAATGAAGTACAGTTTCATAGAACTAATCAATTAAGTCGATCCATTCTTTATTTCATCATATTATTTATTTATAATTTTATCTACCTCCAATCTTTTCACTCACACCCACACGAGATCGGTAGAAAATATCGACTAATTCACCATATGTGAACTTAATCGCACGATCAAAGGAAAGAAACCATAAAATGAAATTTTCTTAGCGTTGATCCATCAACTATCTATTTGTATAGTTTGAACGAAATCAGCACATGCAAACAGAAATACAAAGATTTCTTTATCATCACGATAAATATAAAGATATCTTAACATGAACAGAGATGTGCAAAAAAAATAAAAAGAAGTAATTAAAAATGTAGTTCATTTTCGTTTTTTTTTGGTACTATAATCTTCACAACTTTCAATTAGTCAAAATATCAGCAACAGATCTCTTCACAGTCGATTAATGACAAGATGGGGGTGTTGATATAAGTTATGCCGGTATTAAATATTTTTATTATAAATTTATACAACTAACAAATATTAACACATTCATCCTATTTCTATTAGATAGGAGATATTTTTGTTTTTAGAGAGTAAATTTTTCAAATCTATAATATTCACTTTTATGTAAACTGAAAATATGTACAATAGTAATGGATCTACGATAACCTTTCAAATTTTATTAAGCCAGGCACATGTTCCTAAGTCTCTCTCATCTTTTATATTCTAATAACAAAACATCACTCTGTCGATTCTATATTGTGTTTGTTGAGACAACACACCCTTTCATCGAGAATCATAAACATGGTCGCATATCGCCGTATTTTAAATCGATAAAAATGTTGGTTGACTATGTTTCTCTTATAGAATTTTTTTTTTGCCTGGGAAAAAGAAAAATTTAATTGTCTTTGTCGAATTCTTAGAAAATGAATTTTCATGTTTATTAAGGTATAATCAAGTGATTAGATATCTCATTATTCAATCTCATATATTTCATGTAGTAGAATATCCATTTACAAGTACATATTGTTTTAACGTTCGTCATTAAAGCAGGAATTCATCTGAATGATTGCAATGAAAGTCTCTTGCAAATATTCTCTTCTTCAATTTGACATCTCTTTATTAATTTGTAGTCCTCTTCTACTTTGTTTCAAAAGAAAATTGTCATTCAATTGAGATAAACATTACTCTCAATCCTATACTTATTATTCTATTAATATTTAAGATATCAGTTAACTGCGAATAACAACCAGATGAATGCTGATTTTCATTTATTACTATATACGATATATATAATAAAAACAAGATTAGTTTAATGCTTTTGTTAACGTTACTATTTTGTATTTGAATTTTAAGATGATTGATAAAGACTAGACTAAACAAATATCTTTCTTCTAAATACTTTGATAAACTATTGTCTTGTGCTACGCTACAGATAGAGAAAATCAATTTTTCTTATTGTATTGAAAGAATTCCATCTTTTTTATGTTTTTTATTGATCGTGGAATTTGTGATGAAAGTGATATGATTCACGCAGTTTTCCTTTTCTAATCACAAACACATTTAATATTTTGATAGTTAATGTAAGTTCTTTTTAATTAAGAAGGTCTAAAAATCAAAATGAATATTAAATGACTGGATTCGAAATCAAAAATTGAACAAAAATGAAAATAAATTTATCTATAAATCGATGTTTTATTTTATCACTTTGATACTAGAGATTATAGAAACAAATCTAGATGATCAAATTAATAACTCATTGGAAATGGAAGATGCACTAGATAAATAAAATTTGTTTGTAAATGATTTTTTTTCTTTCTCAAGTACATGAAAATAAACAGTTTTGAGCATTCATTGTTGCCATGGCGTTTTATCATTAGTTATTAAATCATTTCATTTCTATGTAAATTATAAATATGAATTAAGAGAACAAGAAATTTAAATTAGTATCTCTACAAAAACTTGATTAGATCGATTTCTGTTATTCTATAGATAACAAACTAATGTGTTAAAGATATTTTTCATTACGTTGAAGTCTATTTATTCTAAATGGCGCAAATATGTTAGTGCTCGATCTGTTTCTTTTTGCTGAATTCAAAAATTCTAGAAATTCAATGCAGGTCTATCAGATCAATTTCGTATTCATTCACTGAGCTTATTTTTACTCGTTAAGAATTCTTCGCTCAGTTTTTCTTCATAAAACTTCATAGAAAAATATCTGATCAATCCTTTTATAGAGAATTTGACTTGACATTTACTGAAAAAACAAACAAATCTGAAGGTTGAAAAGGAAAACTTATAGTCGAAGTACTGAGAAGCTCATTTTATTAGCTCATCTATTGTTCACTCATTAATCTATATCAATTTAATGCTATTAAATACTTAAGTTAAATGTCTTTATAAATTAGATAATAAATGTTACAATCACTTAAAAAGACGGTTGAAAAGTAATGTTCGAATAGTAGTCCTACGAATAAATTTTCTCTTTGAGAAATTTGAAGATCCAACGAATGGAATGGAACATCTGCTAACAAATGAACCTTACTTTTCAAAATCTTACACTTCAACAAAAGATTTTATTCTCATAAAAATACGTATCTGTCTATGTTGTATGGTTTGATAACGATGAGCTTGTTTATGAGCTTTATTTATTCAGAATGTAAACGGTTAAAAATTGATTATCTAAGTTAGACACAGAGTACATATCTGAAAAAAAAGAACTGAATCTTTTTCTTTGATCCAAATATGAAAAACTAAGAAACGATGTTCGTTTTTTAGGATTTCATTGAAAGAGATGTTTACAAAATCAAATGTTATTTTAACTTTCATTGTCACAAAAACACATATTCAAACGCTGAAATATTTCATGGTGTTTCTTTTTGAAATTATTAATATTATAATAAGCTGTTACTTTAGATTCGTAAATCTTTAAGTGTTAAATGTGAATCGACGTCGTATGTTTTTTTATAATAAAATAATATATTCTTGCTGTCTGTTTTCGATTTCGATGTAGAATGCACTAAATTAAACAATTTCAAACATTTTCTTTCTTTAGAGTTGGTATTATTTTTAATAAATGAAATTATTCAATTTTATATCAAATGAAAGAAACTACATAATCATTTTTAATTATTTTATCTCATACTTACCTTTGTCTAGAATAAAGCATGTTGTCTTCAAGTTTAATGATCAGAAACAAGAAATAATCAATTGTAACAAAATTTATGTCAATTTCAAAATTTTAATTGGATGTATTACATTTTTAATTCTTCAAAATTTCTTATTAGTAACTTATCAAGGCTTGAAAACTTCGAAAGAAATGATCGTTCCATTCGATGAATTGATGGAATGAGTTCAAATGAAAAATAATTGGATTCTTTCAATTATTATCATAGAGATTTGAGTATGCTTTTTAATTTCAACTAAAGATGTACGTGAGAGTGAGAGCTTGAAGTATGGATATCGATGTACTTCTCTTCTCTAAGAGTTGTCAACCGAGAGAATTTTGGGGTGTGGGTGATGTTCGTCCCTTCAAGCACATCCATACCTACACCCTAGATCTTAAAGAGACGAAGGAAAACATTTTCAGTTTTATCATGACTTTCGAGCTTTTCTACAACTTGAACATTGGTCTACACTCTTGATATTGTTTTCCTCAAGTGTTATATCAATTATTTCTCTTGTAATATGTGAAACAAAATATCCTATCGTCAAATGCAAATGCTTTTCATTCTTATAATAAAATTATTTCAAACAATTTTCATTTCAAAATATATGTCGAAAAAATATTTAAAAGCGAACAAACATCTATTCTGACATTTAATGAGATTCAAAAAGGTATTCATATAAATGTCCAAGAGAAACCACAACAAATCCTGTATCTGCAAATATCACATTATTTCCAACACCCACACTCAATCGAAATAAAGACTATACTAACAATAGTTTGACGAAAGATTTGAATAGATGAAATAACAAAAAAGTATTGAAATAATTTTTTTAATGAAAGCTAAATAGTATGAAAAAAGAGGTTCTTTTATCTGATCGACAATTTGTATAAAAGACAAAAAAATAATTCGTTATATATTCATCCTACAATCAATAATTCAGGCGCAAGTTACTTGTAATCGTCTAAAACTCAATCAACGAATTCAATGAAAAAAATGTACAATCGTTGAGTACTATGATCAACTACTAAATTCATATGTTTATTTTTCACTTGGTTTTGTTGTTATCATCTCTCAAGTTGACATCTATGGAAAATAGTACTTCACTCTGAGTTTATAATGAAACTTCATAGACAGTGAATCTTTAGGTATCTACACGAATATATCTATTTCATTGATCAATATGAAAATATTCATGAGATTTTAATTAAACTGAAGAGATTTTATTAAAAATATCTTTTACAATTTAAGATTTTCAATACCCAAAGCAATTCTGTTGTTTCTTCTATTTCCTCCATACTGATGATTCAAATGAAGTCAACACTTAAAGTATTTCACTAGATAATCGCAACAAATGATTTATTGATAAATTTCGAAGGAAAACATTACCATTGAACGGCAAAAGTACGGCATTCTTCTTATCTTTATCCATTACTTCAAATTACGTTCAAAAGAAAGTAGAACATGTAAAAACGATAGTGCTTATAAAATCTAGTTCAATCACTCTGTCAATTACGATATTATTACGGAGTGATAATGTATATTTTGATATTGATGTCTTAAATGCAGTCAACTATGGAAAACGGCTCACAGAATCTAGAAATATTATTCCTTTAACACTATAGCTGTCTATTTAAGATGTAGTAAATGAATAAGTTTTTTGTCTATAGAGAGATCTCGAAAACTAAAAAAAGAAATAATATATACTGCATTATCAAATCTATACTTTGAGAGGAATTCAAGGTTCTGAAGCATCTACCTTAGTATGCCTTTTTTTTAATCATATTCATTAGCATTTCTTAGAATTTGTCAATGTGATTGAATACGTATGAAAATCACCAATATATGTGATTGATAGTTTTTTGTGTATATTTTGCAAAAAAAAATATTGCTATTTCTACAGAACATGCTTAATATCGAAAACATTCTTAATTTTATGCAATTATCATTCATACTGAGATTAAGAGAATTGTCTTATCCTAAAAAAACTTTTCGCAGATATTACAAAGCTTTTTCCTCGACAACAACAAAAATGATTGATATAGAAGAATGAAACAGTTTCATGAGTATAAATATTTTAATATCTGAAAGATATTTCAACTGAAAGTGAATTCTCATAGACAAAGATAATCTTTTAGATTTTCATATTGAGTTCAATCAATTATTTTTTCTAATGCAACGAGAAGTTTCTATTAAAAAATCTCGAGTTTTCATATCAAGATCAACAACATGAAACACTATCTTTCGATTCATTGATAAAGCTTTCACTTGAGCGATTATCAACATAAAGTTTCAAAACAATTTCATGAAGTATATTTGAAAATCTCTTTCTGTATTTCTTCTTACAAAAAATTTCAAAATCCTTATATAAAGAAGAAGACAATAAATAAAAATTCTTTTCTATAGTTACTATTCGTATCTTTTTTCTTTTGAAGTTTGAATAGAAAAAGAATGATGAACTGAGAATTTTAATTTACGTGTATTATCTATTCATTTTCCTTTCAATTTTAATGCATTTCTTTTCTGTATACACATATAGCAATCATCTCTTTAGACAACGTTTCTTATTCCTATGATTCAGTAACAAGCACATGACATATGAATCGTCCTTATACATTACACTTGAACAATGAGGGAAATGAACGTAACCGTCGATCACATATCGTTTTAAAGATAAATTTAATCAGAGAGATATGTGTACAGACGAAGAATATGTCCTGTCCTGATACACGTACGATATGTTTTCTTCAACACTTCAACTCTATCATAATTGAAACATGCATAACTTAATAAAACCAGTTCCGTGTGTTGTCAGAAAGGTCATGTAGTGATTATGGAATTGATATAAATAATCTGAAAAGTACATATCCTAATAATAACTATTTCCAATTATGAACCTATCGGTTCATCATCGATGGAGTTTTATCTGAATACTTGAAGGAATATTCATTCTAATGATAAACGTATGCTATCTAAAATTAAAGTGTGCTTATTGAGATTCATCAACAATTGATGGTTTGAGACTGTAAAAGAAATTCAATTTAATCATCATGTTTCGTATGCATATTGTTTCCGAAAAATTTGTATGATTCTTTCTATTAATATTTATGAAACTCCTACATTTTAAATGTTAACTTGAGTACTATCTCAGTGTAATCTATTACGTACAGAAGATTTGTTTTGTTTTGGTTCGATCGAAATTTCTTTTATTGTCTGAAGTATTTTAGAAAAAATGATGTGATTTAATACATTATATGTAAGATGATGTTAAATAAAAATCAGTAATTCTAAAAATTCATTTTTGCAACAAGAACGTTTTTTTTTTTTGTTGGAACTAAATTGTTTTTTTTTATTTTATTGAATTTATCGAGAGATATTTACGGAGGACATAGTGATAGAATGAGTTTTTTAAAAATTTCAGAAGCAAGAACCGAGTATAGACGCAAACAAAATTTTCTGTTTTTTTGAAATACAATTTTCAAAAAGAATCATTATTGATGTTGATGTAAATATGTATCTGCTATCATGATGAGTATATTTTAAAAAAAGGAAATGGTAATTTAAATCTATATTCAATTCTATAAAAGCTATCCACATATTTGAACTTGTTCCGACTATCTTCACCATAGTTGGAACAAAACAAAGTTATGATGAATTTATTCGTTGTATTAGTTCATTTACTGATAGAAAATTTTTTTTTTCGTTTTGTCTTTCGTTCTTTTAGAATGTCATAATTCAAGCAAATTCATTTTCGGGAAGAGATTTTAAAAACAGAACGCCACAACATGAGAAGAAAGAAAAAGAAATGAAAACAACTGTCACCAAAACAACAAAAAAAACATGCTTATTGAAGAACAAAACAAAAACATATATTCTTTTTTTCTTTCGTTTGTCACCGATTTCTCAAGGGTATTTTATATTTTTGATATACGAAATTTTTTTTATCAGACACGCAAACAAAAACAAACAAAACTTCAAAGAACATAAGGTGTAATTTTTGTCAGGTATGTTTCTAGATACTGTATATAAATCGTCATAGAAAATCAATGTCTTTATTTCATTTTAGGTTTATCTCACTGAAACAGATACAAAATAAAAATTTAATTTTTAATCCAGAAGATAATATGATATTATTTCTTTGTTGAAGTTAAGTAAAAAGTTGGAATTTATTCAACGAAAAGAAAATCATTTTATCAATTTCCTGTCGTTTACTTGGAAAAAAAATAGTTATATTATTATCATCGTTGAAGAATCTAATTTTTCAGTGTAATCTCAATAACTTGACAACAGCATAGCCGCTTGCTTGTGCCTTTCACAACCATTGAACAAAGAGAACTCTATTAGAAGTCTTTTCATCTTATAGTATTAAAGAGAAAACTACTTTGTAATCTATACTCCTTGTAAAAAATTTAAAAACATACATGAGAAACTTGTTTCATTTCAAGTAAATTTCAATGACAAAAATTTGTGCGAAGTTGTTCGATTTAATGTTCTACACTAACGATCTATTTTGAAAATCATCCTACAGTACATAGCATGAGATAAAACAATGTCCGATAGAGTTCTCCTCTTTCGACTAGTGAAATTTCTGGGTTACTATGTGTTTTTGTTGAGGAGTTATTGTATATCTGGCGATGACTTTTGTTTTCGGACACACATTAGTTATTAGTTTTAAGCCAAAAACTTAAGCGCCATTGTTGATTAGAGTTACGAAAACTCAAGATTACATTTCACAGTGCAGAATTTGATTGTCATAAATAATATATCTATATAATTGATGTGCATCAATAAAGACGACAAGCACAAGATGATTTGTTGTACATATCCACAATTGTTGTTTTTTCATAAATGATCTAACTAATGAGTATTATATATATGTATATTAATAAAACGATTATTTTATTTTTTAATTCAAATTTTATTATGCA
Organism: Rotaria sp. Silwood1; assembly: GCA_905250075.1. Lineage (NCBI taxonomy): Eukaryota > Metazoa > Rotifera > Eurotatoria > Philodinida > Philodinidae > Rotaria > Rotaria sp. Silwood1. The sequence continues at coordinate 2,819 of CAJNOP010003918.1, read as the reverse complement.
TCGTGTTAAAACGAAAGAAAAGACTTTATTATATATGTACTTGTTATTTATAGAATTTTTGTTCTTATATAACTGAAATTGAGAGCTGATTGTGAATGTAGCAAATAATTATTAAATTTATTATGTCTTAAATTAGAAAAGTCTTTCAATCAATCCTATATACTTATTTTCTTATAAGACCTTATTTAATAAGTAAGAGAATTTGTTTTTCTTGTATGGAATCCTATTGAGAAGCATAAAAATCGATCAAAATATGTTAATATTAATCGAAATAGAATGTGAAAAAATGATTTCGTAATTCTAAATAAAAGTAGAGGAAAATTGAACATCTTTTTTTTTCTGGATCAATCTATTAGTTGTAGAGATATACGTGAAAAGATTTTTATATTATCAACATCATCCACTTATTAATCGTTTTCGATAAAAAATATATAGATTTTGTTCTAGTTAAAAAGAAAAGTATTTTTCTTGGAAATGAAAATTTAATTATTTACATAAAATAACTATGATATTTGTTAATTATATTTCGTAGAAAATAGATATTATATGGAACAGATTTTTATTAATCGACGAATAAATATTAAGATGAAATAATAATTTAAAATAATTCTAAATGTTTGTCTCAATTAAGAATTATTTTATGAATATATAAAGAAAAATATTTATTCTACGCGAGGATTTCTAATAGTGCATAGTAACCTAGAGGAAACTTTCTTTTTTGTCTGGACTGATAGTAAAATGAAAACTCTATTTTCCTATGAGATATTTATATTAATACTCATTTAAAACAGAAAGACTAATGAGTATCTTTTGAATAACTTTTCATAGAAATAAGGTAGAAAGATGCAGTGTTCACTCTTCCACAAACTAAATGACGACACATGGAATGGTATATTTTTCTCTCAGATTTAAAAAGAGCTGCTGTGAAAAATGATATCTTTTTTTTTTTTGAGCATCAATGTTAATGTAACCATCAGATATCATAATAAAATGTAAAAAAAATATATATATTTAAAATTTTCCCTTTTTCTATTCTTTATCTCTATTTCAGGATATGCAGTGCATGAGTTATTACTCAAATTGACGGCGAATGTATTGTTTTTATTCGCCGTTTCGTACAATCATCGTTCGTTTGCTACAATGGTGAGTGCACGACATTCAAGTTATTCTTACACATTCGAGATGAAAACTCAGACGAATTGAACATGAAATGTTTAAAGACGACAAAGATATCGTGCACTCAATATTCCATTGCTTGACAAACACCGGTTGTTATCATGCGCTGCGTATTATCATTCCGTGACGTCGTCTTTTATCGCGTCTTTCCGTTTCTGCTTCTTCTCGTTCTTCCTAACAGAAGAATAAAAATAATTTTCTAACTAATGGAGCTTTTGAGGGTGGCTCTAAAACAATTGAACCTTCCCAGGGATATCCGACGTTCTGTTGGTGACCCGTGCAGGCGTGCAGATGGTAGGCCTTCATAGCATACATCAATGTATGTATGAATAGAAGCGTCCATTTCGTCATCATCTTTTCGAAGATGATGATCATGGTTGTACTATTCATACGTACATCGATGTGTGTTTGCCTAACCATTGCCGGCTTTGTCCACTGTACGAGCCAGCAGAATACGGAGGGTATCTCTGGTCGCGCGTGCGCGAAATTATGCAGCTGCTTGCTTCGGCGAGCTTAGATTTCAAGATGACCAATTTATTTTCTCTTTAAAATCGAAAAAAAAACAATTACATTTTCTTTTTTACATTTTCAATGTATGTTTTCACACGGGCAATATTCGGATGGTTTGGAGGCAGTGATTTTCCGAAGATATCACGTGCTCTTTCCAGGGAGAAAAGTGCTTTCGAGTACTGTCCCATTTTCTCATACAGCAAACCGATGTTACCGTACGACATAGCCAAGTCGGGATGATTCGGAGGAAGAGCTATTTTCTTGATTTCAAGTGATCGTTCGTACGATGAAAGTGCTTTCGAGTACTCGCCCATGTTTTTATACACTATACCGATGTTGTTGTAGGAAGCAGCCAAGTCGGGATGATTCGGAGGGAGAGCTATTTTCTGGATTTCAAGTGATCGTTCATACGATGAAAGTGCTTTCGAGTACTCGCCCATGCTATAATACACGATACCGATGCCTACGTAAGAAGCAGCCAAGTCGGGATGATTCGGAGGGAGAGCTATTTTACGGATTTCAAGTGATCGTTCATACGATGAAAGTGCTTTCGAGTACTCGCCCATTTCTTTATACACTATACCGATGTTGTTGTAGGAAGCAGCCAAGTCGGGATGATTCGGAGGGAGAGCTATTTTATGGATTTCAAGTGATCGTTCATACGATGAAAGTGCTTTCGAGTACTCGCCCATGTTTTTATACACCAACCCGATGTTGTTGTAGGAAGCAGCCAAGGAGGGATGATTCGGAGGGAGAGCTATTTTCTTGATTTCAAGTGATCGTTCATACGATGAAAGTGCTTTCGAGTACTCGCCCATGTTATCATACACGGAACCGATGTTGTTGTAGGAAGCAGCCAAGGAGGGATGATTCGGAGGGAGAGCTATTTTCTGTATTTCAAGTGATCGTTCATACGATGAAAGTGCTTTCGAGTACTCGCCCATATTATAATATACCGAACCGATGTTGAGGTAGGTAGAAGTCAAGTCGGGATGATTCGGAGGGAGAGCTATCTTCTTGATTTCAAGTGATCGTTCATACGATGAAAGTGCTTTCGAATACTCGCCCATGTTATTATACACCAACCCGATGTTGTTGTAGGAAGAAGCCAAACGGAGATCATTTGGAGAGAG
>CAJNOP010003916.1:0-11672 GCA_905250075.1 Rotaria sp. Silwood1 | reverse complement strand
ACTGCATTTCACTATGAGCACCTACAGCACCTACGGCACCTGCAACCGCTCTTCCATTATCTTAAGTACTTTTCCAGCACCTGGTAATAAAATTTCGTGTTTAGGCTCTGCCCTTTAAATTTTATTACCAGGTGCTGAAAAAGTACTTAAGATAATGGAAGAGTGGTTGCAGGTGCCGTAGGTGCTGTAGGTGCTCATAGTGAAATGTAGTATAGGTGCCGAACAGGTGCTGTAGGTGCTGGTAGGTGCTGTAGGTGCTGATAGGTGCTGATAGGTGCTGTAGGTGCTGAGCAGGTGCTGGGTGCTGGGTGCCTGCACTTTCCCCCTTGGATTTTTCTCTCTAATACAACACTGTAGCTTAAATCTTGTTAGAATACTTTCTGGACGTAAAAGGCTGAACAAAATTCTTAGCACCATGAACTTGTTCTAAACATTGAATTCGAAAGCAGTCATTCACGATCAACCATGATGCAAGACATTACCATCAATTATCAACTTGGAAAATGCAGCTGAGAGATCAAAACGACTCACCGGTGATAAACGATTGCTGTTGTTGTCGTCTTTGATTTTTTTATCACCAGGAACTCGCCCTAAACATAGAATTCCAAAAAAAATCAGTCATGGTCAATCACAATTCAAGACACTACCACCGATTCTAAAATTGGTCAGTGCAGTGAAGAGACCAAAACGATTCACGGATGACGAACGATTGTTCTCGTTGTCGTCGTTGGAATATTCAAATTTCAAAAAGCCGAACTGAGCATTGGTATTACTAAACATATTTCAAAAGTCTGATAAGATAAAATCGAGACAAACACTGTGGCTTCTTTGATCGCGACACACAGTTGTTAGTTCAAAAAATTATCCTATTGTTATTGCGGAAAAACTTACTCAGAGGAATCGTCACGCTGAATGTTGAACTTCTTAATGACCTGAGATAAAAAAATAATTTCATCATAGATATAGAGTGTTGCGCGAACGTACCTCATTCATACGTTTTTGTAATTCTTCCTCCACAGTCAGATGTTGAGCTGATCCTGAATATATAGCAACTCTAGATACGTCTTAAGCGACATGACAAAACAAGAGTTAATTTACTTTACTATCTTTTCTTTTCATCCTAGATTTTGCGACCGATATAGAATGCTTGAAAAAAAATGGGACCATCAAACGAGTTTGCAACAGAAGTAAAACCTATATTCTTATCCAAGTATATTTCAAATGGCCATCTCATCTCATAGAACCTTGGTCAAAACTAGAGTATGTAGTGGAAATTGTCTAGATAAGGTACTCTTTCGGATTATTTTATTAAGTGTCTTCAATGATTTTGAAATGAATTTCGTGCTTCTCGTCATAAATGTGCCGTAGCACTATGTCCGCGCCAGAATTAGCAGCGAGCCTTTTTACGCTGCACCTTTTTGTCTCTGCTTGTTTCTCCGTAAAAACTAGGATCACAATATTTCCATGTCATACAATATGTAAGGAGTTGTTTATTTTCCTGACATGGCTTAAAAATATATGATTTTGGAATCCTATATTTTGTTGTGTTTCAGGTCATTACAGATAATAGTGTTTAAAACAAACGAAAATATCCTACTTCATAACGGCATGTATTTTTAATGAAAAGACTATCTTCTCAAAAGTGTCTTTACTTTCTTGCAATATTTTCCGAAGGGTATGTTGTGGAAAAGTAATTCAGTTTATAAGTCTAATTAACGACAGACATATTGGCATGTAATGCACTATAGTGCATGCAAAAGAGACATGAAGAACTTGGAGAAGACGAAGGTTTTGCTCTATCATTATATGCAAAATGGAATTCATTTTAAGACACAAGCAAACGTGCAATTTTTAGATGCATCGCATATGACATGAAGATGAGCCGCGTTATTAGTTTTGTTGATGAATAAAGACATGTACTTCTTGTAAACCTTAGCCATGAATCTTATATAAAAGACAATGCAATACTTATGATATCATATTTTATTATTCTTCATAGGGATTGTAATTTTGTTGTATATCACAAAGAATCTGCATCTATTATTCTAATATAAAGATTCTGTGTGGAATGACCTATGAGAGCATGAGCTATTTGCAACATCTACCCAGATTTTTAAAGATTCAATCCACCATTGCTGTAGAAAAACGAGCATTCATATTCTACCATTTTACATTGTATTTTCAGAAGAATCTAGCATAGCCAGATTTTTTTGAATTCGGCAAGATCCGACTGGATTCTGTGGGATGTTGTCAGAATTACACAAAATACGATAAAATTCTATAAGAATATCATCAGAAACTGACGTGAGTGACAAAATAACATGCGAAACTAAGTTCTGAAATCTAGTACTAATTAAATGAATATTCACTGGCAGAACACTAATAAATGAGCAGTCATTAGTAGACAGTGATTAAAAACCGGAACTCTGAATTTCGAATATACACCTCGACCTAACTGGTTTAGGCTTTTCTGTGTGACTCAATGCTGACTTACTTATTTACAAATGATTGTGTGAGTCAAGTGACTCACATATAATTTATATCCCTGGCAAAAATAGCTGTAGTCAACTTTTTCAATGCATCATCATTAAAAACTATGCTTTTAAAACATCAATTATATATTCTACAAGCTCTTGGAATTCTCTATCATTCGCTAGATTTACACTTTATCTTGAAATTATTTTTTAATGGATAAATAAAATATAATGAGGCCACCCTCATGTTGAAATATCCAAACACATCATTATTTTAATCTATTCTCTAGCTATACTTGTAAAATAGTGTCATTTCGATGAATGCATTTTACAAAAACTACTTACATATTCTGATAGAGCTTGAAATTGTCTATCATCCTGTAATAACCTATCTTGTTTTGTTTTTGCCCATGCCAAGAAAATATTCCGTACATTGGTCACATCGGCATTTTAGAAGGATATAAAAATCATTCATTGTGTATTTTTTCAAAATTTTTATTACAAGGATAAATTGCCGATAGGAGAACTATATATTCTGATAGCACTGAAAATTCTGTTTATCTTATATATTTTCTCAGCTACTGTACTTATGTCTTATAGTATGTAGGTGGAGAATAAGAAGAAATATCTTAAGTGATAAAGAATTCGAAGAGCTTTCAGATTATGTAATTGTTGTTTTAAAAGTATGATTTTTTTAATGATGATAGATTGAAAAAATTCACTATAGCTATTTGTGTCCCGGAGTAAATTTGGACATGAATTTCCACATATATCTGATCCATACACGTCAATCTAATCCACCCACGTATATGGTTCATTTGTTTCTTAGGAAGAGTTGCAATCAGTACAGTAAACGGTAATTCGGTCTGTTTGGCAAAGAACTGCTGACCGATTGGTTGATGAAACATTTTCTTCTACTAAGTCGGTTTAGATTTTATGAATATTTCCATATTTTTCTTAGAAAATCGACAACTCCTTTAGAACTGGAGTCTAGCATAGATATACATGTGTTTCTTAATATTTTTAGCATCTATTACCGACGATTATAAGAGATAACTAATGAATATAACTTATGAATTAGATTAAATATACAACTAATAACTAATGTTCATGTCTAACAGATCGTTAACAAACGTAGAAAACTAACAGAGAATCTGTAATGCTGTGACATTTTCTGTTCATCAATAAATGTCCAGAATGAAAGGTTCACAAAAAATGAATAGTAAAAATAACTAAAACGAGCTCTTATGTCTTTACTCTAGTGATAAGAGTTCAATATGGCTGATGGTCTGATCTTTTCTATCCTTACTAGTCTCGGCTATGGAAAAATCGCATCAAATACAACTCTGTCATATGAACATCCGAAGCATAAAACAGATATCCATGAACCTAAAAAGGAGTATACTAAATCCGGAAATTCCGGGAAAAAAACGCATAGAAACTTTGAAGTCTTGGTGGTCAGAAAATGCTGGAAACCAAATAATTCAATGGAATCTTATGAATTCATAGAACCCCTCCTCAGAATTGGAGTGTTAGTGCTCCTAAAACATTTGATGTTGGTTTTCGATGGATGCTCATTAGCTTTAGTTTGAATTTACCGGAATGTTGTTGAGGATCTATTGATCGGTTTGCTATCACATTCACATGTCGGATGTCAACCGTGGGACTTGTTGATGATTCCATCACCAGAGTTTCCATCGGATTTTCATGGATGGTCCAGCCACTCTGAATTTTATCGAGTCCAGTATCGAGTTCAGCTGCCGGAGCTTCTTCTTTCGCTTCATTTGTCGATGGCGTATCTGATCCGGTATTGAATTTATCCTCCTGGTTTTTTTCTGTTTGATTTGTTAACAACGGGTCGGTTTCAGCACGGAGTACCTCGTCTTCATCTGAAGATTCGCTTGGGAAGTGTATCGGTATAATACATTCCTTTAATTCGGTAGTTCGCGAAGTCATTCCTGACTTGGTGTTGAGTAATTTCTATAATGTTATATAGTTTTATCTGGAAAATAAAAAGAGACAAGTGTCAGTTTATAGACGTTCAAAATTTTAGCGATATCGAAGTTCATTGAATATTCTGTCGATGCAACATACAGTGCAAGCAGATTTATCTACAAAACGACGAAGACAACGTTATATTCACTGAGACAAGGAAAAGAGGGTATGCTTTTGCTTGTTTTTCATTTGAAGTTCATTTCCAAATTTCGAACGATACTTTCCAGATACCCTGAGTTTCTTAAAGGTTATCATAGTTGAGATATATTAAAAGAGGTTCTAGTAATTGCTAAGTTTTTTGATTGACAGTCTCGAGTTTTCTCGATAAGCTCCAATTCTAATTTATGTCAAGGATTTTCCTGAGTTTGTCAGATTTCCATGAAGTTTTCGGTTTTTCCTTTGTTTCCTAAACCTTCAAAAAATGTTCTACATTGTGAAAAGTTTATAAGATCTTTAGACTTGTTAAACATGTGGAGGTCAAAAAATACTCAGAAGCTGGTCATGTTTTACATGGGTAAAGGTGACGTTATTCGGAAAGGCCACTCTACATTTTACTGGTCCGCTTGTTATTTTTAAAAACACTAGTCACAAAATACGCAGTAGTGAGTTCATAATTACAGGAACGGCTGTCCGATTCCCGTTATTTAAGTGAAAAAAGTCACTAGAGCTCTGTGCATTTGAGTAAGCTCTGCTCGAATATGAATCGCACTTGCGAAATTTAATTTTCGAAATTTTTTGAGAAAAGGAGTTCAGTTATCAAGAACCCATCGACTTTCTCCCTGTAGCAAAAGAGCGACTCCGTCTGGATATGTTTGTGCATCTGATATATATTTTCGAAGAAGATAATGTGTAAATTTTAATGTGGAGTTGCCGTGTTCACTATCTCCATCTCTACGAACGTTAGTAACGAGATCAAGTATTATTGCACATGAATTATTCCGTACTCATCAAGGACAATAAGACCAGACGTAGTTTTCATAACTCCTTAGCAATGGAAAAGACTGCCGAACGATATTCACGATAAGGCTCAGGACATTTCAAAAGATTTCAATAGCTAATTTGAAATCTGAATGGTATGAATAGGTTGATAAATGTTCTAAATAGCTGGGATTATGATTTTTGAGGTAGCAAACGATAATATAATATATATTAAGTACAGTAGATAGCGATCTATTGGTTTGCCATAATCGCCAACTGACTTACGCAAACAAACGTGAGGTGATCAAGTTGTAAGTGTCAATGCTGATGAACTTCAATATTTCCTGATTTATCAAAGTACATAATATTCAATTGAGATCTTTTCTGAATATAGCATAGGTGTACAACAAGATTGTTTCAGAGTTGTATCCACGGCTGGAAGAAAAAAAATAACAGTACATCAAGAAAATGGAATGCAAAACGAAAGAAAAGACCAAATGGCAACAAGGCAAATAAATGAACACCAGAAACAGAGAAAAGAGAAAAATTCTGTTCGAAATACAAAAATAAGCAAGATAAATTATTTCTCTAATAATCAGTTACACTAACATAGTAACTGCCACCTGCTGTGTATTGTTCACTTAACATATGTTGCGTTCGTATAATGAAGCTGAAGAAGATATGTAAGCTTCACATGTTAGCCTCAAAAGAACTGTACTGACAAGTCTTTTATATGAAAATGTTCGGAAAGTGATTACAGCTTGAATTATAACAAGGTATGATTGGTCAAATGAAGTAGCTTTAAAAATATTACATCGATCCAACTTTTTGATAAAGAAAAATGACATATACGTAGCAATCATATTTTGATAGAAACTTTGAAATAAAGCAAAAATTCTTTTCTTGCCATAATGGCTGACAAAAATTGTGAAATTCAATTCTTATTTCAAAGTAGCTATCAAAATATGATCACCTCTACGTATCACTTCTCGTGTTTCTATAAGTACGATCGCTATTGTGAGTGTACCACCTTCAATTGCTACTTCTAACGAGCACCGAGCAAAACATACAATGGGCCATTTGATTTCAAACTGAATTTGAGTACAATATAAAATTTGAATTCGGAAAGAAACAACTTATCAAATAAAATGCCAAAACTAACTAGATATATCGATATCTCAATATCCATATCACAAATCCCATCTTTCTCGCTACATCCCCCGCACAACAGCGGAACTTCGGGACTTCTGAATTCTACAGTGTGTATGTTCCACCGTATGTATATGGTAGGACATACACACTCTAGAATTTAGAAGTTCCCTTACCTCCCAGAAAGCGGGGTATATGGTAGAACATACATGCTGTAGGGTTGAAAACTACTCGTAGGATAGTAGTAGGTTGCTGATAAATTTTTGTGTTGAGTGTTGTTTGCTTTAGAAGTGATATGGTATGTTTGGAAGTTGGGCAGCAGTTCGCCTTCTACTGTTATTCGTGATTTTTAGGGTAAGCGAATCGATGTTTTGTTTGGAATGTGGATGCGGGGCTTCTGGTTTGGGGGAGTTAGTCGTCGTTGATTGTTTGTTAGTCCCCCTTTGGCGTTGCTGAGTTGAAAGTTGTCCTTTTTTTCTAAAATTCAGTTTGAAAGCAAATTGCCTATAGATACCTTTCCCATTCTCAGTTGCTAAGAAAAAATTAATAACTATAAAGGATAATTTTACTAGAGGATAACATAACAGAGATTGTTCTAGGAATGTTCAGTTTTCAACTTTTTTTGTGTACTCAAAAAGTGAGTACACCCTAGAACCGGTCAGTATGTCCGGCCGGCCGTTTACACGATAACTTTCGAAAGGAGAGTCAGATCATGATGAAATTTTCTACACAGTTCAGTCTTAACAATGTCTCGATCGAGTTTGAAGATGAGAAGGATCCGTCAAGAAATGGCTGAGTTATCGAAAAAATTGTCATTATTGACCAGACCATCCCTGAGGGGGTACAGGGATTTTTTCAAAAAAAATATTTTTCTCAAAAGTATTCACAAAATATATAAATCGACTCAGTTTTTAGCGCTGAACCCGAATCTGATATTAGTTTTGAACCAAATTGTAGCTTTCTAACAAAATATCGTCTGAAAAAGGTCTCAACATGCACAAAAACTGCATCCAGAAACCAAATTGCCTAGATGTGTCTCAGATGACCAGTAGTTTTGGGGTTTCCCAAATGCCTGATTTTGTAGCTACTCAAAAGTACTATGAAAAGGTAAAAACCCTAACTCGATAGCTATTAATATTGGTGATATATTAGGAAAATACTGTTGCCTGTATCTATGATATATCTCTTATAGATTGATGATGTTGCTTACGATCGTAATCCTGCTAGATACAAAGGCAAATCTATTCAAAAATAACTCTTCTTACCCAGTTTTCCAAGCTAAACACGAATCTGAACTGAATTCCTGTGATTTCTAAAGATATTTTATCACTCTGAGAGTAGAGTCAGTGGTCATCGGATAGGGTCGCATACAGTGTGGTCCATGCTAACTTAGCACGCATGTATTTTCTCCTTGCAATTTAGTGATAAAAAAACACAGTGAATATACCTTTTCACTTTTTCAAGTACACATAACACTTGGATTTAAATCCGAGGTTTTCGAATTTATTTTTATTCATCATTTTAACGCTATGAAATAAACGAAAAACTGAGGGAAAAAACTTGTGCACCTTACTGTATTTTGACGTATGACAGGCGGCATTGTCTTGCATATAAACCCAATCAGTATTGCTTTTATCGAATGCATTTTGAATAAAACAAGGCAATGCTTCTTTGATCACTTTAATATATGCAGGACCATTTAATCTATCATTATGAACCACTAGTGGACCATGAGCACCACCAGATATGCACCCCCATACGCTGACACAACCACCGCGACCACCTTGAACACGTGGAATGAAATTGAATAGTTGATTGATTTCCGATTTTAAACGATAAATATATGTGCCATTTTTACGACTTGATACTTCAAAATGTGCTTCATCACTCCACATAACATTATTCCATTCATCTAACCAATGTTCATGTTCTTTACCAAATGTTAAACGTTGCTTAATTTGATTAGACGTTCTTTATGGTTTTCGTTTAGCCGTGTAGCTTCTATAACCCATACTTATTAAACAACGACGCACAGCAGATGCACATAATTTTGTATCATTCGATAAAGTCCACTCGGCTGCCAACATTTGACTAGATTTCGTTCGATCTTTCTTCATAATTTGTAATAATAAACGATCATCAGTTGGTGTTGACGCCTTTTTCCTGCCCTATCCGACTACATTGGATAAGGGTACGTTTTGCTTTAACTTGTTTGAAACTCCAAAAACACATTTTTGTGATACTCCAGACAGCTGAGCAACTCGTCGTTGGCTCAGACTTGTGTTTAGCAATGTTTTGATTTCGATTTTCTTTTCAAGAGTTACTTTGATACGACCCATAGATGTCGTTATAATCAATGAGAGAATAAAACCAAAATAATAAGCACAGCAACCAATCCAAATAGGTGCAATAGTGGTAGAGTGCTTGTACCTACCTGAGCGATAGCTTTACCTAATCGACAATTGCAATACACTATAACAATCTCTTTAAATTTTTTCACAGTTGAAATTGGTATATTTTTTCTAAAATTTTTTTTTTTGTTACGATCATGTTATTTATGAACTTCTACTTAATAAATATTGAAAGAGGATATATCATTTTATATATATACGATAAGTTTAAAACGAAAAATCGATGTTGATATATAATAAAATTCGAACGAAGTCTAAGATGGAAGGTGATTCTATAATTTTTCACAACACTGTGCTAATTAATTGGATTTGAAGATTGATTTCAAACTTTGAATTGCGTTTAAAAACCAATCCAAATAACTCGACCACATTAACTACTATTCGAAAACAATATTGCTTTTTTGCGGTGTTCAAATAACAGTAGTACTAATTTCATACTCAGAAAATCTAAAAATGAGCCTATCATACAATCAATTAAATTACTTCATGATGCGCGATATATCTTCCACATTGCTCATTTAACTTAATAAATTGTGCATGACTTTGGTTTCATTATTTATTCTTCTGGAGATATTTAATGTAGTACAATAGAGAGAAAAGAAATCGGTTTTGTTTGATACGTTACCAATAATTGATCTCATACAATTGCAAAGAGTGAGTAAACATAACATAAAGCTAGTCTTGCAGCGAAATGAACAAACACAACACCATTTTTGCATTTGATTGAAGAAATAAAAACAATATTGCAACGAAAGAAACTAAAAGAATGTCAGTCGATTTCATACGTCTGCTTTTTCTTTTTATTTCTTTTAGAATTAAGGAGACAAGTAGGAAAGAAAAAGCAAACTTACATTTATAAAAAATTAGAAGTATACAAAAAAAAAGAAAATGAATAAAAATGAACCTAAGTAGTTTTGTTGATACAGCTACATTTGATGTTTTATTAGGTAAAGGTAAGACGTTCGTCAGTCCAAATTTGACGGAAAAATAAATTTATTGTAAATAATTATGTAATATAGAGTCAAAAGTAGAAATTGAAATGAATCATATCCTACCATATCTAATTCAACAATAGGTCCTAGAATAAATAATACATAAAATATCAATTGATATATATTAACTTGGGTGACATATCTAAAGTCTTAACCATTAAATACACTTGAACATGAATTGGATCTCCTAACAAACAATAAAATCGAAAAAAAACAATTTCATACATTTCATCCTACCGATATGATTAGGTCTTAGTAGTTTATTGTATCTCAAAAGTAAATCATTTAGAACACATGTTAAATTATTTGCTATCGGCCAACATGTTTCATTTAATGATAATATGTGAAGAGGTTGAAGAAAAACTATAGCTGAAATGAGCAAACACCACATAATTCTTGTTTGTCTTCTTCTGTCTTTCGTCCCTTTAAACTGAATTTTTTTTGTTTATTTATTGTTAACATTTGTGCTATTTCTTGTGGAAGATTTAATAATTGTCATTCAATCATGTTCATTATTCAAATCATCGTTGATTATTGTATAACAAAAGAGAATAGAAAAGTTCATTAAATTTGATCGTCGCTTAATTAAATCAGTCAGTTGAAAGATAATTGAGTTTGTGTTGATACAAAAATTGTTTTTGTTTTTTTAAATCTTTCACCGAAAGCTGATGTAAGTAAGATTTTATTCCAAATTTGTTTTTTTTTAAACATCGTAATACGAAGAGTATTCGATGTTCTTGTCATAAATGATTTAAGAAATTTAAAAATTTGATAATAAATGAAAAGAAAAAGTTAATTTCGTGCGGACTTTTATTGTTTAATGAGGATACACAATTAGTTAGATAACGTAAATTTGACAATTTATGAGAAATATCAAGATGTTCAAAAGAAAAAATATTACTTTAAAGACTAGAAAGCATATAATTCACTTAATTGTCAATAGAAGAGACGTTCATAATCAAAATTGTTTCGATATTAATGAGCAAAATGCAGTTGATTTTCATGAAATTCTCTAGAACAAACTTAGAGTATTTGATTAAATCATTTTTTATTATAATAAAACTCGTTCTGTGTACAATCACTCATATAAGAAATATAAGCTGTTTCTTCAATAAATTCCATTCAGTAACTACTATGGCTTATTTTTATAATAGGTTTTTTTGAATGTGTACATTTTCTTTGTGCATGCAAACAGAGATATAGTGTGGGGCTGCTCAAATCTTAGCATAGGTAATAAATCCCGCCAAATCGTCACTGAATAAAAATAAACTTCGCTCGATATTCACATCTACACTCACATTCATACTATTCACATTAAAAAAGTACACACTGAATTTCTTCTCGTAGAATAACTATTAATCGTAAAGGTAAAATAATGATATCAGAAAACTGCAGTTGCTTATAACCCATTAAATTAGATTATTCTGTTCTAAAAATGAAAATTTAATTGCTCAACATTTAAGTTTTTATGAATAATACACAGAAATTACATGTAAAAACATCTGAGACATAAAAACAACCTTGAAACAACACAAAAAAACATGTTTATTTTTGTTAACCAGCCAAATAAACTTATTTCATATTACAATAAAACCTCAAAACTTTCAAATGAAGCACAATAAATCGCCAGATGGTGTGGGTGGGGTGTGGGTGTGGGTGTGGGCGTGGGCGGGGGAAGAGCGGAAGAGCGGCGTGTAGGGGTAGAGGGTAGATCTCGGTGGTCGCCGTATCAT
>CAJNOP010003914.1:0-11675 GCA_905250075.1 Rotaria sp. Silwood1 | reverse complement strand
AAGCTGAGATCTCGCATATCAAAAAACCCTGGGCCCGCCACTGTGTACGACATATGAATCAAGAACTGTCGTTTACTCGTTGCACTGCGGAAGAAAAGAACTTGTCAAGGCTATTTTTCTTCCTAATCACTCTCTGTCATTCTTTCGTTTCTGATCACTATTCTTCTTTTGTTCGTTGTCATATGAATACGATCTTCATTGAATCATGGGTAGTTTCTAATAACTAGCATGTTTTATATACATTCTCTCTCTTTCTCTGGTTTTTTTCTCTCTTGAATTTTTAATTCATCATCTTCAATTATCAAGCGAATAAGATTCAAAGAATAAAAAGAAAAAAAAAAAGAAGAGATGAACTCACATACAACGATAGCTTTTACGCATATACATGCCAACTATAGATTGAATTATTAGAACTAGTATATTTGTTGTCATGAAGGAATATGTTTTTTTTTCTTCCTTTCATTTTTATGATCTAATTTAAGAGTTGTACACGTCTATGTGAATTTTACCGTACCTTCTCACACATTTATAATCAAGTAAAAAAAATTATTAATATTGAATTTCGTATTTACATTATCAATATGTTGTAGCAAATTGTTACTATATACATTTTGAAAACGTACTTAGCTACGTGTACAGAACTATAAAAGCTTTACATATTGTGTTACTTTCAACTAGAATTCAACGAATAATACAACCAAAAAAACTGAACGTATGTATAGATATAAAGCACTTGTAATATATTTTTTTCTTTATTTAAATCTAAAAACAGAAACTGAAAAATGGCTCGATTACCACCCGATAGTTTTAGTCAAACAATTGCTTTTATTGCAGTTGCTTTTGGTGTAATAGCTTTAATACTTGCTTGTGTTGGTATTGGTACACCGAGATGGTATTCATTGTATGTTTCTACTGGTACTGGAACTTATGCAAAAACTAATAGCGCTAACTTTTTCTATACATGTGATGTTTCGACAAGCGGTGTAACAAACAATTGTACAAATCGTGATAGCAGTCTCTATGGTTATCCAGGATATAGTTCATCAAATGCATGGATGACTGATTATAATCAACGTATGCAGAATGCCGGTTCTCTATGTATTGTCGGTATTCTCTTTCTTGCTTTTGGTACAGTAGCAACATTGATTATGGCACTTCGTTACTTTCATGCATGGGCTACTTCTATTCCACCAGCATTATTCTTTCTTGCTTGTCTTTTTATGCTTGCAGGCATGGCTGAAGGTGCCCGTTATCTTATTTATAATGATTATTCAGCTAATTTGTATCAAACAGCTCATTTACTTACTATGTTTGCTCTTGCTTTAACTGCTTTTGCTGCTGGTCGTATTCATTTCTCACGTCGAACAGAAGCCGGTCACAATGCTACTCATAATATTGCATAAGATACATTCACTGAACTCTATGTTATTTTGTTCGTTTTGTTTGTTGTATTCTTATACATGCATGATTAGTTTTTTCAATAAACTTGATTCATTAAATATGTGTTTTGATCTTCAATGAAAAATTAAACGCATATGTCATACTAGATTGATGTTCATATACAATGCTTTTATGTTCACTGTGTGAACTCGTTATACTTCACTAGTCCTTTTCATGCAGCTCTATCTTTGTGTAACGCACAGCGTTGACCCTTTTGGATCACGTGTCCGAGTTCTTTAACTTGTTCTATGGTACGCACGTTATTGAGAAAGAGAGATGAAAAATACTTGATAGAGTCGAGGAAAAGTTCAAAAAAAGAACAGAGCAAAACAAAAAAAAAGAAACTAATTAATAAACAGAACGATAAAAAAAGGCGATCATGATCTAGAAAATGAGACGAAGTTTATTGTTCTTTCTTCAAGGTTGAAATAGCAATTCAATATAATCAATAAATCAAATAGTCTGATCAGTATTTTTTTTTTCATATAAAAAGATTACAAGTGTTACATAATAATTTTTGATTCTATGGCATTGTAATAGATCCTATCCATTGCTTTTTGTCAAGTCTCTTAAATAGAAATCTTATATTTTTAAAATTAATTTTTCATTGTTCTTAAACAATTATATTTCATTTTATAGGAAACAGACAGATTTTAATTACGAAGTTGAAAGAAATATTTTTGAATAATAACGAATGAGACAAAAGATATTGATAGAATTTTCCAATGAATAACAATTATCATTAGCTTTGAAATAATTGAAAGAAATACAATTCGAAATGAAAACATCATATTTTATAAAAAATACCAAATTATATGTTAAAAAGAATGATACAATCATATATTCAATTGTAATCAATAAATCGTCTAAAAAATATTTGAATAGTTTGTTATTAAGAAAAATATATCCAGATTTTTTTTAGTCTTTTAATAGATAAACTCAAACTTGGATAGAAAAATAAAACCAGATGAGAATATAAAAATAAATTCAACATTTAATGATCGATATAACGGATAGTACATATTCTAGTTAGACACAATATGTTTACAATAGATATAATAACATGCTATAACTTAAATTTTCTCATATTTAAACTAATGAATGAAAAAAGATTTACCAGCCAATCGTACTAAAATATTTACTAGATTATTCATCAAAACAATGTCAGGAGTTTTTTTTTCACTAAGACTAATATTTATTCTATCGAGTGTCGACTAAAATGTATCATTGATTATTAAAATAATGATCAATCATACTATCTACTACAGTATAACAGATAGAACAGTAAAATTGAATAATTTTTCTATTTGTCTGTGTACAATTGTAATGTGTTCTAATTTCAAGAAATGTTTTTAAAAAAAAAACTCATCTGTTTTAAATTACATCTGCTTCTTTTTTCTTCTTATCAACATATAAAAAAAAAGGAAAACAAAAAGTTAATATGAAATTGTTCGTCATCGATATGTTGTTTCTAATAAACAGCGTCGTTATGACACTTTTTATATCGATGATCTTCATATCATTTTATCAAGTATGTAATTTATTTTTAAAATTTTATTATTGAAATATATTTATTTTATAGTTTATTATGATATATGGTCAAGATATTGATGAAAATCCCATGAATGATAATATATTTGGTTTATCTTCTAGTAATGATGATTGGTTCTCAGGTTAGAAAATTAACTTTCATATAAAAAATAAATTTTTTGTTGTTCTTTTTTTTTTTATTTAGAAGATTTTACAAATAGATTAAATGATTTTGCTCCGGGTAATACTGTTTCATTTGCAAATCTAGCAAATATTATAACAGATAGTCGAACAGCAACTGATGCATATGAAGTACAATTTAGTCCTCGTATAACGGATTTTTTTGATAGTCAAATATTAATTGGACAACTGAGTAATATAAATCAAATAGTTAATGTACAAATGAGTTTTCATAATGATGATGGTGATATTATACGTGATAAATTTGGTAATCCAATTGCATATACATCAAATCGTCAAGATCTTGGACATGTTCTAGACATATTACATCCAGAAATTCCTTTTTCTTATATTAGATGTCTTTTAAGATTACAACCAAATTCAAATTTTGATCCACATAGTCTTTTTTTTCATTTTGCACAACGATCTCCATTAGGAAAACCAACAAGTGAGAAATAATAAAAAAGATCTATAATATTAAAAATTTGTAGATTCATTTTAGATGACACATATGTAATCACGGGTCCAACTTCATTTTCTATTGATACAAATCAACAAATATATAATGTATCTGCAAATTGTCCATTGGGATTAACTTGTATGTGGTTATTAGATAATGAAGTTATATCAGGCACACCCAATACTACTGTTGGATTAGTATTTAGCCCGAGACATGTTGGCAATCGAACATTAACGTATGTCGGATATTCTGCAAATAATCCTCAAATATTAGCATCACTTCAACTTTCTATTTTACCTAGTTCAAGTCCAGGTAAAGTTTTAAGTTTAATGAATTTTAGTATTGTAGATGAAACTTTAGAATATACTATGTCCTAATTTAAAAACTTGTTAGAAGTATGAAAAACAAACTACGAAAATAATCAATAAACCATATAAAATATAATCATATTTGCTTGGTTTAACAAAGCTATAATAATTTCTATGAAAAAAATGAGAGAATTCCTCTGAGTCAAACTATATGAAAAGTTTCCGTTGCACATCTCCATCTCAAGTTTAGAAAATCAAAATACCGCAAGCATGGTCAGAAAATGTGTTTTTCCTTGCGATTGTGAAAACGTTATCTGCATTCCTAGTTTGTTCCGTTTGAGAGTTATAAATCGTTTTCTGAATCCTTCGACTTTAGCCAATTGATCTGTATTCATCTGAAAAAGCAGTTTATCAGAGGTAATTTCATCGTGCTGAATCGAATGGTAATGTTTGTTTATAGCTTTGAACTGATCTAGCATTTTGAACTTACTATTTCTAAAATTTGACAATTAGCATGTATGTAACGAAAGGAATTACTTGAGAAGTGATGCTCTTGTTCGACGTAGTTCATCGTATTTAAATGAAAACTATTCATGATAAATAAAGCTTTATATGTTCATTAATTACTCTTTCAACATAACAATTATCTTATTCATCGAACAAAAAAAAATCTACTTCTCATTTAGATTGTAGTCCATTACCGAGAGCTCCACGAAATATTTGGTTACAAGCTCGTCCTATGAGTACTCCACGTGTATACTTCACAATGACATATCTTTCACAAAGTGGTTATTTGATGATGGCTGGTGGATCAACTGATGGTTCAACTGGATTATCATTGGTTGATATTTATAATCCATTGACTGGTTGCTACAATGTATTAAATATGAGCTCTCCACGAATGCGACATAAAGCAACATATTATAATAATTCTGATGCAGTTCTTCTTATTGGAGGTGTTCGAAAAAATAATGATGTTATTTCAGCATCTGAAATTATTTCCATTAATGCTACACAAGTTCATTATCCAATGACTCAACCACGATATTTTCATGAAATGCATATTCTTAATAATTCGAATATTCTCATCGTTTCTGGTCAAGGATTGATTAATAATTTAATACCCTTAGAAATGTACGATCGTGCTTCATCTACATTTCAAACATTGGCACCATTTCATTCGCGATTACAAAATCTTGAAGGTCATTCAGTAACATCTCTTGGTAGTACAGGAAATCTTTTGATTTTCGGTGGTTTCAATGGCAGTTCATATTCCGGAGTAGGTTTGATATATAATGGAACTAATTTAACATCAGCTGGACCGTTCAATATCACAGCATTGGACACTATTAATGACATACCCGGACGTGCTCATCATCAAGCAACATATATACCACTAATAAATGCAGTGTTAATCACTGGTGGTGATAATGGTACACATGCATTGTCTGATGCGTATTTATACGATATAGTTAATCGAAATTTTACTGCTACTGCTTCTATGGGAATTCCTCGTTCGTTTCATAAAGCTACTCTACATTCAAATGGGTCAGTAATTATAACCGGTGGAGCTGTAGGAATGTCCGGTAATCAACCGATAACTCCAACAAATTCAGTAGAGATGTACAATCCATCAACCAGAACGTTTACCAGTGCACCTCTTTTAAATGTTGCACGATATCGACACCAGGCTGCTTTATTTGAAGATGAAGTTTTTGTTTCTGGTGGTATAGGTTCTGATGGTAGAACATTATCTAGTAATGAATATCTAATATTTTAGCCTTAACACAAAATAAAAAAATACTTGAATATTAATATTTATATTCTGTTTATTGTTTTGTTTAATTAAAGTTCGATTTTTTTTCTTATTTAAGTTAATCAAAAAACGTCTTCGAAATGGTACATTGAAAAATGTTTAGTTTGAATTTTAAAAATGATGAAAAAGGAAATGACATATTTGATATTGTAATCTTATTCATGAAAATAGAATGAAGTATTAATATTCTGATATATTTTTGTCCTATTCAATTTTCAGATATTTTCATCATCAATTTATTTCATAAAGGGATTAATTTAGTAAACTTTTTTCAAATTACTATCAAACGATACTTATCTGTTGAAAGAAGATGTCTTTGATTATAATATCATTACCTAATGGACATGTGCAAGATCAAGTATTGTTGATTCCCGTGTAGATAGCTTCTTTTCGAGTAGTCATACCGAATCTGGTATGTTCCTAGTCTCAGTCTCACACGTATCTACTCAAATGCAATAATTGTTGAAAAGCTAGATTAAATCATGTTTTTGAAATAAAAATTTAGCTTATTTACAATGATTTTGTTAAGTAAATCAGAAGAGCTAGCTTCTTCATCATTTATTTCAAGTAAACTTATATCATGAAAAGATTTCTGACACTCATATTCACCAACGGAAAAAAAGACAATAGGTTGTGATCCTAAAAAATAAAACAGACAATTGACATTGTTACTTTTTTTTTTTATTAAAATGATTACATGAAGAAAATCGTTTAAAATAATATCAGTCATATGTTGCTGTTTTTCAGTCGATAGATGACAATAATTATTCAATATATAATGCAGATAATTTGAGATTTTTTGTTTTCGAGTTTAATGATACTAAAAATTTACATTGTGCATTTGATAATTTCTCTATCGTAAGAGATTTATTATCTTAAATTAATTCATCTATAAATTGTCGATATTGTTGAGAATGTAAAGCAATTCATTGAACATTTGTGTCAATAAAAAATATTTTATCGATTTGATTCATTAATTGATTAACTCTTTCGAATTGAGTTGAATTATTTTATAATTATAAAATGAACTCGTTGAAGACTGTTCATCAATTTTAAATGCTGATTGAATTTTTGTTGATGAAGAAAGAGATTCAGTAAAAAAATGAACTAATAAATGAATCCATTTGTGGTGAACGCCAAAATTTATCTAGACATAACCATTATGCACTATTCAATTCATCCAACATTGATATTTCATAAGCTTTAAGAGTATCATCCTTTGAATAATATCTAAATTAAAAATTAAATTAAATTAACATTTTGTTTTTTGATTATATTAAAAAAAATAAATGATTGTATCACTTTGCAGATATCTCTCTGACTTATTCAATTTTATGAAATACTTCAAAATTTTCAATTCTCTTGATTAATCTTTAAATTAAATAGCTCATCATTTATGTTCAATAGATGACATTTAAAACAAAAGTAATTTTTGTTTTTCAAAATCAAAAGAAAGTTGGTTGTTTTTATATGATTATTATTTGATTAAAAAATTTCCAAAGATAAAACATATACTAAAATCCAATATAGATTCAAATCGGACAAAAACCATCAGTAGTGTTGTACTTAGGCAATCGAATATCTTCTGCTTGATATTTAATCGAGTAGTATGCCAGTGGTTATGACAATAAATGTATGACATTGGATAGTTAGATATTTATCGAGAACAATCATCTCGACAATTTCTATTGTCTTGACATACCTAATAAGTGATAAGTACATATTTAAAATAATGACCTCATTTATTTCTGATTGCAATGATTTGTTTTATAATTGATGTATTCAAAATAAAATATTCTTTACTGTTCAATAATTTTCTTGGCGAATTGTTAAATTATTTCTTTTTGTTGTTTAGTTCGATGATATTCAACAGATTGAAGTAAAAATATTCCATATGAAAAAAATAATTTGTAAAGTATTTATTGATTGCTGTAAATGATTAATAGCAATATCATTAATAGTTTGCAATTGACTCAATATTATTTGGTTAAAATTTCTAAATTAAATTGCATGTCAGATGGTCTTAATTGATCTAAAAAGTTTTCAATAACGACTAATTGTTCATTCATAAATCTTTTTTTAATCTATTCAAGAATCTTTTTAACAAAGTATTCATTGGTTGATATAACAGATTGAAAAAGAAGTGGATATTTTTAAAACGCTGATTAACATCGTCTCAACCTGTTCTTTTTTAAATCAAGATAAAAATTCATCGAAAACTTCTTGTGTCATTAAGTGATAACGATTTAATGATAAATGTTCATATTGCGATAATAAATGAATAGAAAGTAATGTTGTGTATTGTAGATAGATTTGAAATAATCGAAGACTATTTTCATTTTCTTCTTTTAAGAGTGCTTTTTCAATATGTTTTTTTCAATAACAATATCAATTACCCTGTTTTGTTCTCTTTTTAATGTATAAAGTTTGGAATTATGCTTTCGATTTGATAAAATAAATTCAAATGTACGAATTGTATGATTTTATGACCATTTATATATATCACATAAAGCAAGAAATAACTATAAGATTCAAATGAATAATAAATCAAAAAAAAATAAAAAAACTGGTTGATTTGAAGCGAAAATTATTATTAAGTGTATCATTTCTCGTAGAAACTTTAAAAAAAATATATTTTCGTCTCGATTAAATAAATTATTACTAAAAATCTTTTATGTTTTTCTAATTGATTTAAATATTCAATTTGTTAAACAAATTAATTCTTTTTCTTCTTTCCTTGCGAGTAAATCAAATAATATTGCGTTTTCTTGAAAATAATTTTGACAATTTTTCTTAATTATTTCTCTTTTTCATTTAAGTCACCTTATATTAAATGAATAACAATAAGAGATTCATGATGAATTAATTTTGACTGAAATGCTGATGTTGAATCAATTTGTTCAAAACGTTTTAATGCTCATCGAGATAAAAGATCAATTATTTGATCTTTTTTACAAAATGGTACTAAATTTCCATTTATTTTATAATGATCATGATTATTCGATTTAGTTTAATGACAAGCAAAATCATAAAAAATGACGAAGATTTTTGTAAACAATCTACTCGTTGAAGATCTTTCAATATTTTATTTTTTAAACTAAACAAATTAAAAAAGACAAAATTAATATTTGTTTGATCTTTTTTTTTATTTGATTATTTTCAAAAACAAGACCTTACTATCGAGGAAGATTTTTATCATTGATTGATTCAACAGGAAAATTATCAATTGGTTTCCTGATTCTTTCAAACACCATATAACCAATTTAAGACTAAACGATCATCAACAAACTTTGTTGCTATAATAAAACTTCTTAAAAAATTGAGTCTTATCAATATCTTACCACTCCATACAAAACAAGAGAATATATTTTAAGATAAGGGTGTGGGTGTAAAAGGACACTTAACCTATACTTGAACTAAACCATCACACCCAAACCCATATCCACATCCACACCCGTAATGTAACGATTACAATTAAAATATGAGATATGTCGATATGTCATTGACATATTTTCTTGAATTCAATAAACAACAACAATAACAACAACAATCTTTTCTATTTTGCACGATTAAAGAAACAGTTGGTTTAATTCCATAAGTTATATGATGACATAGTTAGATTAATTGATTAGCAGCTACTCAAAACTTCAATAATGATAAATTAAGTTTTTATAGTTAACAAAAAATGTTTATTTTAGTAATATTTATCTGCATACTCAATTTATTATTGAATTATTCTAAAGAGTAAAGTTTTTGAATGGTATTATTTGTCAAATGTTTTCGACGATAACAATCAAAGCAAAGGTTATCAGAAAAATAAACAAATCCTTTTAGCTAAGCGAAATAGGTAGTCCTGCAACTCAACCCGATCTATGAGTGAATGCCGGTTGGACTCTGTTGGATCGGGTTGAATTTTGAAAAATATTCTGTTTTTATCGAGTTCATTTTTAATAACGGAATCTATCACTCTCTATATACTTTTGCACTGTTGATACAAAATCATTGTGCTATGAAGTTATTAGTTCATATTATGTTTAAATAGTTTAGTGATTATGTAAACAATAATACGATCATTGTATAACTTATTGTTCTTCTATAAAGTAGGGACAAATCCATTAGATCACGGATAAATTATCATACTTGCATACTTGATGGTAGATATGTTCTCGGACAAACATAGAAAAGAGTTTTCATTTCAGCACGCTCTATTATAAAACAATAAGTGTTAAAAAATTTTTTTACTTTATGTTTTCGTTTCGAAACGTTTCTATTAATAAAAGACAATACTTACCATTGTAATCATTACATTTAAATCATGTCCTACTCGTTTAGGTTTTCGAGAATTTTAATAAGAGAGCTCTACTATGCTATCATGGTTACTTATTAAATATGAAACTATAACAAATGATATTTTACAATTGCATAATACTATGCGGATTATATTATCTATGTTAATTTTGAAGAGTTGATGATATTCTCTGCAATAATAATTAATTTCGATATTGTTGTAGAACTAATGAGGTTATCTCGATGTGATATTCATATATATTCCATACGTATATAAAAATATCAATTTTTATTGAATACCTATATTTGAAGAACATAGCTAATCGAACATTAATAAACAAGTAAGCTTTTCGAGTTCGACATCTACTGCGTTGGATTAGATCGGATCGAGTACTGCTTCTCAAACGTTGAACCTGCACAGAACTCTAAAATAGAGCAAATAGCAAGACTTAAAAACCTCTAAAATGGCACTGTTTTATTTAGACTTTAATCTGTACCAACGAGAACAGTTAAAAATTGTTGTTGCAATATTGAATTAATCATATTACGTGGTTAAATTGTTTATCAATTTGAAGATATTTTTTTTAAACGTTTCTATATTTGACATATAAACATCAAGTAAAATTTCAAATGAATCGAATAATAATAAAGCAACAAATAATAACATGTTTGCAATTTAATAAATAATAATCAATATAAAAATAAAGAAGATAAAATAAATTCAAATGAATAATATTATTCGATCTATTTTTTAATAGTTTAAACAAATATTAAAAACGTAAAATCTAAAAAGTTATGGTAATAAATTGTGTTTAAATATATCGAATAAATTTTTCTCGTTTTTTTTATGAATGATGATTAAAAAAACATGAACATTTTTAAATTATCATAAGATGATAATGATGAGTCTTTTAAATGTTTTTCTATGTCATTTGTATTGGATGATGATAAAACATATTTAAGACGATCTTTACAGGTACCATCTTTTTTTAATAATTCATATTCAGTTATTGAAGACATCAGTTTTAATTGAAAGTTCAAAAACTAACTGAAAACTAAGACATATTATTTTATATATAAATAAAAAAATTTCTAGTGATAATGAAATATTCTTCAAGGACAGTCATATTGACATAATCAAAACATTACTCTCGTTCTTTCTTCATAACTAGCAACCATGAATAAGAGCGTGTTTTTTGTTTTTTTGTTTTTACTCATTCTCAATATTTCTTCTAGACATAGAAATATATTCATGTTTCATTGTGAGAAATAAATGTCCAAAAAAAAAAACTCCATACTTTCGTGTAAAACTGATGAATAAGTTCATCGAAATATGTTGTTTTTTTTCAAGGTCAACTCGTTCTTTTCTAGTATAATAAATCAAGAACTATTATTATTTAATTATAATAAAAACAAACTGAGAATGAAACATTCATCAGCACAAATTTGTCATTACGATAAAATCTATTATTGGTATTAGAATTACTCATAAACAAAAACCAAAAAAAAACAAAAAGAATAGAGTCATTATATTTCTCAATAAATAAAATATATTCAACAATAAATACTTATGATTGTCATTTATTTCGAGTTTCTATCAAAGTCATCAAAAGATTTTTCAAGAGTGAAGAACTCGAATTTGATCTATATCTTC
>CAJNOP010003912.1:0-11682 GCA_905250075.1 Rotaria sp. Silwood1 | reverse complement strand
GGGTGTGGGTGTGGATGGGTGTGGGTGGGTGTGGGTGTGGGTGTGGGTGTGGGTGTGGGTATGGATGTGGCTGTGGCTGTGGCTGTGGAGCATGGGTGTGAGTGTATCTATTCTCTAGACCCACACCCACACCCACACCCACACCCACACCCTCTTGCTTGATCACATAATGCGTTCGTGTAGCATGCATGGGAGTCACGAGAGTGATTAGTAACAATAGCATTGAAGCGATGATAGCACCACCAGATATCGTGCTTCTTTAAACCAAATGATTCAAATGTGAGCAGGTAGAAAAGCAAAATATTTCATCTGATATGTGTCGTTCTCATCCAAATCATTCAAGCTTGTGTCAATATTTATGAATAGTGTAGCACAATTAATTGTTACACGCAAGAAGGCAATTCATTTTTTTTTCTGGCTGTCATAACCAGATGGCTCTTCTGATAATTGCTGCTTTCTTATGAATAAACATGTAGAATTAGAAAAATCCGAATAAATTCTTACCTAAAATAATTAGAACGAGTATTTTAAATAAAATATAATTTATTTTCGAGTAAAATTGTGAATTTTTTTTTACTCATATGTTATACTGTGAAGCATTAAAAATAATCAAATCATCGTTAGAAGAACAAAACTATGATGTTCTAGAAAAAGCTTTCTAGAGACCCTTTCCAGACTCTATCTAGATCTCGAAAGTATCTCTGTTCGATTTGCCATTGGTTTTTACCTATTTGAACAAATTTTCAATTGATTTGAATAAAAAATACGGATTATATTAAAAAATGACCTTTCCCTTTCTCTATGGTCCTAGTAAAAACGTTTTTTCTCGAGAAAGAAATGGAAAGGAAAAAAAAGCGATGCATACTTCTTTGCCTAGTCATATGATGAATCGAATGAAATAAAATGTTTGGCTTTATCACTAACGTAGCAAAAATTAGATAGGTTTACAAAATCGACCTATACGTAGTGTACTCGAAGCGATTCGAAACGCCACCACCAATAGAGTTTTGGATCTATAGTAGATTTAACAACTTATTTATACTCAGGTTTTGATGCTGAATCTGAAAAAAAAATTTTCAAAAGCTGAAAAAAACAGCAAAGTCGAAACTCTTGCACATATTGAAAACCATGTGTTTTTTCGAAAAAACGACGTCTACCGAGTATTTCGAATCTTTCGATCATAATGAAGTATTTGCTGAGGCTAAAAAATGGTTTTTCGTGATCATCAGCTCAAGCTCTATCAAATGATGTAAAAAAACCGGAAAAAAAACTTTTACTGAAAATTCGGATTGTCTGTACCTTATAACCTATTCAATTTTTGATTGAAATGAAATAATCTATTATAGAATATTAGAAAACATTAATTGGATCGTAATACACCGAAATTTTTTTAAATTTATCTTATTTGTATGATATTAGAAAAGGCAATAATCAATGTAAATTCAAACTGAAGCTTTTGTTCAAACATGCAACCGAATAATCGGAGATAGAAAGGGAAAAAACAACAATGATTAGGTAGTTTTCTATATTAAACAGAAAAGTCGAAGGGTCAATAGAGTCTGTAAAGCTTTTAATTCTAAGCAAAAAGTTTTTGTTTTCTTTTGACGATAATATAATTAAAATAATTTACAAAGTAAAGATCAAAAATTCGTAGAAAACTATTTTGCTTTTACAAAAATTTCTCCGGAAATTTCCCGTAGTTTTATTTATTAAATCAAAGCTAACAAATAGAATCAAAGATCAAATTGTGAGACGAAGTATCAGACGAAACTTAACTGTACTTCAGCTTAAAAGAAAATTCCATGTCAATTATGTTCTCATAGATCACTGATGGCACAAAAATCCACTATTATCTTACTTTGCTGATTATTCCAAAAGATTATTCAATTTCTATTTTTCTCAATACTCTTATGAGAGAATTTGCAATGTGGTCATCGAGAAAAAGTTTTGCATTTTTAATTCTGTTCTCTTAAATAAAAGCTATCAATAAGTCAGATTTCGATTTTAATTATCTGTATCTCATACATAGGGATGTCGCGATAGAATATTTCATATTAGTTTATCATAAACACATGTATGAAAAATGAATAAATCATTTGACATATTTCATCTAACAAATATTCGATTAAGTTGAAGCAAAAAGTGTAATCATTTGTTGTTGTTTATATAATAATAACAATACGTTTATTAACAGCGAATAATGTATTATTAATATCAATCTTAAGCTCGATATATTTCAAGGTGTGGGTGTGAGTGCAGATCTTCTCTCCATAAACACACCCTCAGCCAACTCACGAACGACAGTGTTTACTTATATAACTTAATAACAGTACTCATCAATATGATAGAATTGGGTCTTATAAGTTAGAACATCACATATATTTTTAATACTCAGTATATTCATTGCATTCCTTACCATTGTCACTGACTTCTGTAATTTTCAAAGCAAGTAGTGATACCCAGTTATTCTTTATCAATTGGCATTAAAAAGTCACTTCAATCATTATCAGATACAGGCATGAAAGAAAAACATCATCTACAATCGAATTAAATCAATACAATTACATTCAAATCTGCACTTATTTTTTGTAATTTTTCTAGTAGCATGTGTTGCGTATGGTTAAACACATTTCTCATAGAAAAATAAATATCGATGTCGTATTTCTAGGCCATGTTCATCAATAACTACAATAACTTGGGTTGATTTGATTTTTATTGTGTACTCAAAAAGTGAGTACACTCTGGAATCGGCCAGTGTATCCGGTCGGCCATTTACACGATAGCTTTTGAAAGAAGAGTCTGCTCGCGATGAAATTTCTCACATAGTTTTGTCTCAACAATATCTCAGTCGAGTTCGAAGATAAGAAAGATTGGCCGAACCATTGTTGAGTTATTGCAGGGTGTGTGTGGATGTGAATATTGATTCTCTTCACACCCACCCACACCCTCGAAATACCATTGGTTGAACAGGGACCAATAGAAATCAAGTTATAGGAAAAACGATTTTCTTAGGGTAAATCAAGGCGAGGAATTCAAATCTGAGCTACATTTGCCCCCAAATTCGATTGGATGAGCAGTAGCCAATAGAGTTCGAGTATTTTTAGAAAAGATTTACCAGGAAAATTTTGATGTCCACACATTCTAGGATGACTCATCTGTTTCATTCACTTTTTGAAGTACACATAACTCTCAGATTTTTAAATCTGAGGTTCCGCTTTTATTTTTAATTGTCTTGAATCAATATTTACACTTTATAGTCTAACATGAAAGTTCGAGGTCGCAAAAATCCAAAAGTTATGATGGTGATGTAGTCTTCTCTTTATTAGTAAGTAGAAATATAAATGGACACTTCTGTGATGGTTCATAACACATTAGCTAATGTAATGAACTCATTATTATTCAACATATTTTGACATTCATTTACAATTATCTCTCACATTATTAAGACTTTACTAAACTTCTTATTTTTACAATGAAATTCCTTTAAAACTAAAATTATCGTATAGAATATTTTTACATATTATGCTTCTTTTCACTTCTTACACGAACGAATAGCTATTGCATGAACCTCATTTATATGCAATGATTTTAAATTTCAAAGCGTTTCTACTTTTATGTTTTCAGTTCATATTCTTTTTTCTTCACAAGGACGATTTTTTTTTCAATATTTATTTTGATTTATATCAACTAAAGAAGCGTATAAGGTGTCACTCTATTGTTCATGTTAAGCTTGCGTTCATCTACTGTCAATAGGATCTGAATAATTCAATGTGTATATGTCTATTATACATATGTAGGTTATATAAGCTTTGTTTTAATAGAATTCTTTCCATTAATTCAATTGAATTCTGAAATTGTCTCTATCGTCGCATTGATTCGTTGTCGACGAATCTCGATTATATAAAGTCCTATTTTTACAAGAATAGGAACGATAATTTTGAGTGCAACATTCAAGCCACCCAGAAGTCCAATAATTGTAGTAATCATGTAAACTAGATTGGCTCGCTCGTTGATTATATAGGTACATGAGACAGTTGCACAAATTGAATAGTAATGTTCAAAGTTCACTGTAGATTCCCATCGATAAATCATAAGATCATCGACAAGAGATTGTACAGTAACATGTGGAGATGTCACAGTAGAATCGAGAGGTGCAAATGTGCTATTCGAAACCTGAAATATATTTTTCAGTCTGTCAATACATGTCGCTTCGTATAGACACTGAAGAGTGGATTGAAGTAAAGACTCAAGTACATAGCAGCCGACACGAAAACCTGGTACAATCCATCCGTTAATAGCTGCTGCTGATGTACACATGCCATTAGTTACACACGAACAATTGTTATTACCATAAGAATACGATGCCATTGATGAGTAATAGTCACGTAAATGAAAGACTTCTACATACCAGTTCGAGTACACAGACGAGACTAATCCA
This sequence comes from Rotaria sp. Silwood1, assembly GCA_905250075.1. Classification (NCBI taxonomy): domain Eukaryota; kingdom Metazoa; phylum Rotifera; class Eurotatoria; order Philodinida; family Philodinidae; genus Rotaria; species Rotaria sp. Silwood1. The sequence continues at coordinate 7,244 of CAJNOP010003912.1, read as the reverse complement.
TTGGCTTGAGCCGTTTGTCGAATAAAGTCAATCATACGTACAAATGTTTGTGATGTTGATGAGCGAAATTGAGCAACATCCATGTTTATCTGTGTTTCAATAGTCTGTCGAGATTGTACTCGAATGTTGATCAAAGAAGTTGACATAAAAGTCGATAAACTATCGTTGATTGTATTTTTGGCTAGAGTACACAAACTGGCAAGTAGACGAAAGTGTTGAACGGCAAAGCGTCGATAATCATCATAGGAGTATTTGATCATGCTCTCTATTGAATAAATAGCATTGATCCACAAGGAATTCTTAACAATAAAATCACTGGAACAAAGTTGATGGTATGTAGGAAATACTGATACAAATGCATCGTACAGTATAGATATATTTTGACAAGGACAATCCAATGTAGACAAATATTCCGCATTAGATGACAATCGTTCAAAAGTTGCTTGAGACGGATGTTTCACTGTTATAGTTCCAATTGCACGTGTGCTTCCAGTGTAAACTATTACAATAGTAAGGGATAGAGTGATTAATAAGAGAAAGATACGAGTAGAGATGATTTCATTACGACGACGATAATCATCATTCCACGATATTTCAGTTTCAAATAGATTGAACTCCATTGCTTTTACTTTTATCAAATCCCATAATGCGCGTATCTTGTCTGATATTGGCGTAGGATCTTCAAAATAGAAAGAACAACTGAAATCTGCTCTATTTTTGTATTCAAAAACATAAATTTCTTACATCAGAGAAGTCTTTTAGTATTAATTTCGTCTTGATTCTACAAACTTTCATTCATTAGACATAAAGATTCTTTATGCTCAAGTAATAGGAATTTGAGATGTATATTTACCCACATTGAATTTTACATCTATCAGTTGTTACTAAAAGTAACCATAATATATTAATATCCTCTATAAGTAAGCGCACATTAATGAACGACAAATTTTTTTTTGACAGTTCTTGACACATATGCTCGAATGACAATAGAACCTCACCGTTTATTATTGGGAGATAGCTTTGGAAACTGTCTCATTTCTATAAATATTCGTTTTTAAAAGTTCAAACCACTTTTGCTAGCATTACATTGGAATTTGATCAACGGTTACATATAACAATAGGTTTTGCAGTCCTGTGGTACGTTAAGAAAATCGAACTTCAGATATTCTCAACTAACAAGCATTTTTCTTGTGGTATAACAGCACAGTAAAACTGTCCTCAAGTAACTTTCTCATTAATCTGCTAGAATGATATTACCGTTGTGTATGTATATTAAAGTCAGAGTAATACTAGTCTTTAAAATGGAAAATAATACTTGCAAAGCTTTACGTACTTCAATTCGACACATAATATGAAATCAATATGATTGATACAAGCATTAGGAAAATGCTCATTAAATAATTCACGAAAGAGAAAGTTTTCAAATCTACTACACTATACAGACGACGAAAAAGACGCCAAAATTCACAACTCAATCCATACTCTGAAAAAGGTGACTATAAATCATCACGAACTGGATATTTACAGTTTGTTCTAGATAAATGAAAATAGACAATTTTAGTGGAAAATGATAGCAGCATATGTATACAGCAAACATTTGTTTATTTTATTACATTCTTTTGACGTTTTCCTATCAATAAGCTCCTTTTCGCTGATTTTGTCGTCGATGTCTTTCTACTTATTTTTTCGAAGTTTTCACCCATCGGCATTTTAAGTCGATTTGTTTGTAAAAGATGATTATTAATGAGTGCTACAATATATGAAGAAACATCTTCCGTTTTCTTGGCCTACTTAAAGAAATCTGCAAACATACGTTTTCGTATTGTATCATTGAGACTTTGATGTTTGATGCGGTTTAAAAATTTTAACAAAGCTGGATTTTGCTTTCTCATACAAACCATATGGATTTCCACTACTTTAAAATCTATGGTGACTCTACTGAAACTCTGCTCTTGATTATATGTTTCTTGAAGTTTCTTTCTTTCTGGCATTTCTCGATGGATACATCATTTCAGAGAATCAGAAATTCTGTATTCCTCTGTAGGTTTACTTTGTTACCTCCTCCACATTCGCTTATTGCGATTTCAGTGCCCATCTATCCTACACAATAAAACGTCCTACAAGATCATGAGGTTACCCAGGGCATCACTTATAGAAATTGATTTACGAATGGAAATCGTTCTAGCTAAGTTAGTTTTGGACTGTTCAATGTTTTTCTTTCCTCTTGAAAAAAAAAATATTCACCGGACTAAAACTAACCTGTCACATTAGCTGGTGTTGCTTGGGGACGCATTCGGTTTCGTATCCAACGGACTATTATTGGAACAATAATTTTGAGAGCAACTGAAAGACCACCAAATAGTCCAATCACCGTGGTGACTATATAAAGTGCATTATTACGGAATGGCAATAAATAGGAACATTGTTCGGGTGCACATTGTTGATAGTATTCTTCATAACGTACATTTTCGTACCATCTTTCGATCATAAGTTCGTTAATGATTTCTCCAACAGTTGTTTTAGGAGAAAATCGTGTTGAATTCGTTAGAAGTACGGATCCATTGATTATAAAATAGTAGTTTGCAATAACATTGATTATTTCTTGAATAGGATCAAAACATGTTCGCTCGAAAAAGCATTCAAGTGAAGATAGAAGTAAGGATTGCATATTGAAACAACTCTTATACATATGCGGAATATTGAATAGAATACCTTGTGGGGGAACACTAAGATCAATTGTATAATTGTACAAACTTATCGTATTCTTGCATTCATCACTAAGTGCACATGAACAATTTTCAATTATAACAGGTGTTGGTACAAAATAGCTGTCTCCAGTGTCATAAACCGAAGGAATACTGTACCAATAGACATCACCGTATCCGGCTGTATATGTAGTTGTAGTTAGAGAACGAATGATTGCGAGATTGCGTTTGAATTCAGCTACTGTAGTTGATTCAAATTGTGTCAATATCTGTCGTGTACGAGCTAATAGTTCTTCAGAGGATAATGCTCGATCATTAATGAATGATGTTTGATTAAAAATGAACAATTCATTGGAGATAGTCACATTTGCAATTGTACATAAAGTGTTCAGAGCATTAAAATATATGTGTCCATTGACTAGAAAGTCAGTGTTAGAGAGAAAAGGATTGTATTGGCCTGCAAACAATAGAGCACGTCTCCATTCATCAGATACGAACCAACTTGAACAAACTGGGTGAAACAAGGGCCATACTTCTATAAATAAGCCATATGGAATGGCGGGTCGTCTACATGGACATTTAAATGATTGAAGATTTTTCGCATATAAATTTGTGAAATTATTTTGAGATGGCTCATAAACGGTTATTATATGAACGTGAGAACTTAATCCAGTAAAAAAACTGATAATAATCATCGAGAAACAGAGAAGAATTAAGTAGACGCGTGTCGAAATTCTGCCAGTGATCAATTCAAACCGATCAGTGCGTGCTGAAGGATTGTTGAATAAAGTCAACTCAGTTATTTTAACTTTTACCAATTGCAGTATCATTTGAACATGTTCAGTTGAGGAGTGAGCTAAAATATAGATTCTCCTTTAAGGAATACTGTTGATAGTAAATAGTAATGGAACTGTAAACAAAAGAGCTAACAAAGGGCATGGAATTAGTAATCAATATTGTGTTATGCAGGCATATCGAAGAACAACATAATAATATACCAGATAGGAGGAGATAACTGCTCTATTGAGTTCAGTTTATATAGGTAGCGAAACAAGGTTATCATGTCAGGGAGAGCCTCGTTCCCAACATCTTAAATAGTCTTACATGAAAGCCTAGTTGAAAAAAACGGAGATGCCGGACGGAGTTCTGTTATGGAAAAGGAGGATGGATCACTAAAAACTTTAGTTATATAGAAGTCAATAATTTCTTTCAAGGAAAAGTATTTTTGCGTAATCGAAGAATATCTTCATTTTTCTACATACTGATCGATTGTGATCAGGATATTTTCGGAAAAAAACTATAAAACCATGAACCGAAAGCTAGTTGCAGCCAAACCATCATGATTGCATTCGTTTCTAGTTTAGAAAGATAGAAACTCTCGTTTCAGTGTGGCAAAAGTGAAATGCTCGTTCGATGTCATATTTACTCATTGTAGGCGGCTACGCTTACATACTATCTGAAATGAAAAAGAAGAATTAGCAAGAGACTTTGTTAGTTAATAGATTGCAGATAAATGTAACATATTACATATTGGATACTTAACGGAATGGGAGTTTTCTAAGCTTTTCAAACCTTTTTTTATTCGATATTCTGTTGTCCAACAATCAATACGTTGCTTTCAAGATATTCAATGAAAACAGAGCTCAAAGCTTTGTCTAGAGACTAAGCCTTCCATGATCAGTCTATAGTTACGTCGATAGTTCATGTTATCGTAATAGGTTGATTGATTCTTTTTCACAGAACACTAGTACACGAGACTATCGAAAAAAACGGTTACCTAGATTTTAGAATATATATTATTGAGATTGAAACGCATCTGAAGAATCATTAGGTGTGTAAAGGAATGATTATTAAGTTTTTCTTTTAATAATGAAATACGAAACTTCGTAGAGATATATGACACAGTTAGTCTTTTCGTGCAGTAAGAATGCTGGCCAGCTTTAGAAGGTAATGGAATAATGATTACATTGTGCAGTCGATTCAGCATAGACACAGAAACAATGTTGAGGCAAAATAGATAATGGCTCATTGACATAAGCTGTCTAATCAGTGCACCCTATTAATCCTTGGTTTTCCTTCAGATTTCTCCGGATTTTTCGATCCATTCTGTTTACATGTGTACAACTTCTATATGAGTTTAAGTCTAAGGTAAAAGCGTCTTTGATGAACTCAATTCCGAATGCTCCTTCATTCAAAAGTCTTGATAATCGTGATGCGATTATCAAAACACGTCCAATCATTAAATTGATCAAATGATTACTGTGTCCCAGTTACTGGGCGCTAGTCTCTCTAGTAAGTAACATATCCGTGATATTCTTAAAAGGATTAACTTTTTATCAGTAACTGAACTTCATAAACAGTATGAGCAAGTAAAAGATCATTTTGAATATTCAAAGCTCAGTACATCAAAATCCAATTTTCGTACTTTCAATTCAATCTTTGTCTTCGTTAGACGCTGTCAAAAGAATTAATCGATTTCTATTCCGATTTTATTGAAGCGAAAAAAACCAATACGAAGTTTCTTTATCTTTTGTCAAAACTTATTCAATGAACCTATTCTATATCATACGTACTTGGATTGGCTTCTGTTCGAGTGTTGATTCGCCTTTTTCGCCACCAACCAACAATAATGGGAATGCATACACGCAAAGTAGCAGTAAGTCCACCGTAGATACCCAATAATTTGGTTATTACATACAAAAGACTTTTGCGCTTTTCAATGGTATATGTACATAACATGGGCGCACACGATGTGAAATAGTTGGTGAACAAAGTTTGTGCAGACCAGCTCTCAATAAATAAGTGATTAATGATTTCTTCAATTGTTGTATACGCCGTAAAATGAGTTCGATTTGTATTAAGAACATCGATATTAACAGTATTACAATTTGCGAAAAATTGCAAAATAGTCTCAAGACACGATTGGTTGAAGAAACATTCAAGTGTCGATTGAAGTAATGACTCGATTGGATAGCATGAAAACGATATGCCGTTTACGAATATTGGACTCAGTGGTTCACTCCAGATGGTCGCGATAATACCAATGTCTGTACCATTGAAAAATCCAGCTGGTAAAGAACATGTAGGCGTTATTAAACATTCACATTCCGTAGAACCGTTTGGAAAAAGTGAAACTTTCACTTCAATCAATGTAATTGAACCATTATCTCTGGTCGTTTTAAGTAATAGTTCAGATGTTTGGAATGCTGAATAGAGTGTGTCGGTATATGTCGTGCTGCGTACGAGTTCAAGTAATCGAACAAGGCTATTTGCTGTGGATGTTTGAAGAAATTCACTCTTAGCTTGAACTTTAGTATCTAATAATTGAAAAGATAAAACATCAGGTGTGAGAAGAGTTTCTGATCGAAGATCATCGAGTGCGTCGTTTATTGATCGTTGAGCATGTGAACAGTATATAGCAAGTAATTGGAAAAATGTACTGGCAAATGCACGAAAATCAGCTTGATAGAGAGTATTCATGTTTGGACTAAGAAGACAATCGATCCAATCATAAGATACGAACATGCTTGAACATACAGGATGATATTTAATATCCGTCGAAGTGAAATCACTATACGGAATGGTAGTACGACTACATTGACAAGATAGAGTTCTTGAATATGTGTTAAGTAAATACTCGTAAGATGCTTCCGATGGATTTCGAATTGTAATCGATATATTTTCATTACTCAAAGAAGTAAATATGACAAGAGTAATGAGAGATAATATGAGAAGAACAAAATAAAAACGAGTAGAAATAATTGCCGTACGAAAATTAAATGGATTAGAACGTGAGGCTGCATCATCGAAAATATTCAATGTAGCAACATGTTTCATAGTTTTACGAACTGTAACAATGATATTGACTGGCATATTTGTATTTCTTGAAGAAGAATCAAATGAATTTAACAAGTTAGTGGAGTTTTTCAGTTTCTACTTCGCATATTAATTACAAAATTATTTGCCCAGTCTATATGAATAGGCAATTTTATTACTATTTCCTTCTGTATATTAGTAGAGATATGGAAACAAAACTCGATTTCTCACTTTTTTTCTTGAAAAAAAAATTGCTTTTTTTTCAACTCCTTCTTTCCATTACTTAATACGTTATGTTAATAAAAATAATATTACTAAGTGTAGCCTGGAAAACTCAAATCTACAAAAAGAAACATATTGCATAATTGTAATATCTATCCTTGAAGTGGAAACAATTCTGAGCCATTAATTTTTCATGGTTTGAGAAAAACTAATTTCTTTTAGTACTCGATAACTTCCTGTTTATTATCTTCTATTTTTATCATCTTTTATGCTTTATTAAAGAAACAAAATATGGCATAGATACTCCATAAAAGATTCTACAGTTTACAAAACAAAAAAAAAAATTATTGTAGATATATGTATCTTTTGCGTTAAATATAGACAAAATTCTAAATGATTAATTTTTGATCCTGTGAACAACATGTTGTTTTGATATACAGTCAATACCTATGCGTATGGCGTCAATTAATGAATAATTCTTTCTAACTTTATCTATTGTTC
>CAJNOP010003911.1:0-11684 GCA_905250075.1 Rotaria sp. Silwood1 | reverse complement strand
AACACACATAATATCCCTGTGTGAAGACACACATCAAATAGGGGAGGGAAAAATTGTTAATGATAATTCACCATTATCCTTACCTTGATGTCGTTCTACCTTCTCTTTCTTTCTTTCGCACTGCTGTTGTTCGTGACCCGACAGTTGAGCTCCCGACACTTGAGCCTCATATTAAAAAAAAAATTAATAAAGCCTGATGAATAATACGTCGTGGTGGATCATGCGATATTGTTGCACCAGAACTGATATTTGATTTGAATTCCACTGATATTGTTTCTTCAGGATTTGGTGCATGAAGATGATCCGTAACTTTAATATAACCTGTTCCATCAAAACGTACACGACCAGCACAGTCATTTCGACAACAACGCCAAATAATTTCAGATTTATTTGCACGACGATAACGATAACCACTAAGTAAAAGTTGATCCTTGTTTTTTGAAGATTTCACGATTGACATTGTTAATGATAATAGAAAAATATACCAAGAATGATAAAACCTTTATGAGTCACAGAAATATTGTTCGAAAAACTTGTTCATTTCTGTACAGATGATTGACTTAGTCACGAAAAATATATCGACGAGCCATCAGTACGATCGAAAGATGTCTCATGTTTCCGTGCACTATTTTCAAGTGAATTAAGCGATTCAATAATAATTTCGTGTGTTCTATATTTAATCGATGAAATTTCAATTTTGTGAGGCTCAAATGTCGGGAGCTCATTTGTCGGGAGCTCAACTGTCGGTAGGCTCAACTGTCGGTAGGCTCAACTGTCGGTAGGCTCAACTGTCGAGGGCTCATTTGTCGGGGCTCAACTGTCGGGGCTCATCTGTCGGGGGCTCAACTGTCGGTGCACCGCTGTTGTTCTATCTTTCTGCTCTCTTATGTCTTCTTGCTTCACTATGGTATTGTGCTAGATATATATGTACGTGATCAAGGACATTTATGTATATATAAATAAAATAAAAAAACTTAAGCTCATTGAAGCAAGCTAACAGGATTACTAGTTCAACAATATCGTACTGTAATGAAAACAACATCATGAAAAGAGAAAAAATCAACAGTAGTAATATCGGTATACAAAGAGAATAGTATTCATTTTATACAGAAGATTTATATGAAAATTAAATTTTTCATTTCAGTGTTTTTGCTTAATCGCTAAAATCAAAAGGGAGGTGGAGAGACGAAAAAGATTCAGTTCAATTGATCGACTATCCTATAAATGATCTATTTACACGCAATTTATTGCATTGATATGTTAAGGTTTAGAGAATTCCTAGAATAACGAATTTGAATGCCCTCAGTATAATCGAACAATAGCGATGCAGATTGTATTTCCATACGGAAAATTCGAGAAAATGTTGTCTTTATATGCAGCCATAATAAGAATAATGTTCTATTTTTCTATGATATTTCATCATTATTCAATTAATATCATAACAATAAAATTTCTAGAAGAGCCTTTTTTTTCATCACATTGATATGCCCCTATTCTCTTGTAAAGTTAAGTTATTCATATATAATCATACATAATTCTTGCTCGAATATAAAATGCAACACATATTTTAAGATAGACATAGAAACTTTCTTTTATGATATGAATTGAATAATAATGAAATATCATTGAAAAATAAAATACCTGACAGAGTTATTCGAACCGAAAAACTTAAGAAAATAACAGGCACTAGAAAAATTCGACCAATGTATTTCTACTGCCAAGTCTATACCTTTTTCCGGCGAAACTATGTCGGATATTCATGGATTACAGTGCTGAAATAATTGATCAGAGTACATTCTTTTTATTATCATCGCTTAAAAAGAAAAAGTTTCCTTAAACTTTCTACACGAAAATAAAGAACCTTCAACACTACTTAGGGATTGCTGTAAGTAATGTTTTTATAGGGATCTGATGCTTTACAAGGTTTATTAACAGAACAAACAACAGGCTCGGGAGAGGTTTTTGATACACAGTTAATCGATAGTGGTTGGCGTCTCGCTGAAGGTTATCATTTCTATTTACTGGCTCAGCGCCAATTTAAAGGAACCAATTCTGAATTCTACCAATACAAACCATTTAGAATTTTATAGGTAAAATAGCATTGATAATAATCTTGTAAAATAATTTAATATGATCGTTATTTGAAACACAAAAGAAAAACCAATGTTTGTTTTTTTTTTAGCACTTTGTAAAACATCATGTGCTGTATTTGATATAACAAGTACGGCATTTCTTAAACTTGTAGATGATCCATCAATGAATGAAGAAGATTGAAAAGAATATAAAAAATTGATCTTTCAAATATTGCTTAGATACGTTACAAAAAAAATAGAAACAATACAATGTATTATTTGTTCGTTCTCTTTTTTTTTCTTCCTCGTTCATTCTTTTTGTATGTTGTTATCAAAATCTTGATCTTCTTCGTTCTTTTTCTTTTTTCTTCGTCTCTTTCGGATTGTGAGTTATATAACAAGACATCCTCTGATTACCATTTTATAATGAAACAAACAGATCAACAACCACATGACGTACGTTGTTTAGATAAAACGTCATTAGTTACATGGAAAAAATCTTATTACATCTATGTATTCGATTGGAATTTATATACGAATGGACAGCTAGAATGTCGTATACCAATTGTTGAACCTTCAGCTAAACTTGATAGACCTTATTGTTTTGATGTAAAGAAAGAGATCTTCAAAAAATCAAATCCTAATTCAAGAAACTTCAATTAATAATTATTTTCAAGCTTCATTATATGCGTGTATAAGTTTTGTTTTTTAAACGTTTGCTGAAACTGTTTGTTTTATTCAATCATTGAAAATTCGACAATATTAAAAACAACATAATCCTGAATTTAATGATAAAGTACGAGAACTTCCAAATCGTTTGTATACAAATTTAGTCTTTACATATCTCATGGGTGATGTTATTGTTGGAGTTCTAATTTTGACTGTATTTGTAACCTTTATTGCTGATTTCAAAGGATATTTTAGTAGATCACCTTAATCTTTGTTATTCAATTCTCAAAAGGATTCTCGTGTTTTTTTCTTTTATTTATAATTACTTTGATAGCTCGTAACTAAAAGACAAACGTTCTTTACTCTTGAGACAATGCCTACAATGTAACAATAGAATTACTGATTGGTATGTTATGTAAAAAAAAACGCCTGTTCAATGAAAGACTTTCACATTTGAGAAATGAGTTGACTATGATAATTCTACTTGTTAGTTTCAAAATAATTTCGAGCTGAATGTTTAGAAAAAATTTTCAAAACACTAGATATGATGAAGTCAAAAATGTTTTGCTAGACTTGTTTGTCGAAATTGCTAAGGCCAAGTGGTAACATTTAACTGTTAAAAAATTTTTTTTCCTTATCAGATAAGTTTTATTGAAGTCAACTTCTAGAATGTTACCAATTATTTTACTAATTCTCGAAAGAGATTTTTCTCAGAATGAATAATATGCAAGGAAATGATATTGAACTGTATATTTGAATGAAAAAAAAAACAGAAAAATTCAACATCATTTTTGATAATAAAAGGATAACAGATAATGATCTTTTCTAATTAATCTTTTATTTCTCACACCTATACCCTCGATGAAAAACTTCAATTTCTTCACATATAAAGGTGGTTTTATAACATAAACAAAATATTTTCGACAAAATTTCATAAAAATATTGACAAGTCTTGTCATATGACACCTTTTCAAAATGTTGGTGGTTGAGAGTATCAAAACTTAAGAAGTTAATCTGGCTCACACGTGTACATGGTACATGATGGAATGTCATATTTTCCAGTAGCAGGAAGATGGGTGAAAATCGACCGTAAAATGGAAGTACCATATGTGAAGATGTGTAACATTGTGAAAATGAATATGCAATAAAAATGAATTATTGAATAGGGAAGAATCGTAGTGTAACGTTCTCACTCTATCATACAATCAATAGTTATCGTCAGAAGGATTGAAGTTTCCACAATGAGAAGAAGAATTTGTTCGATTTTTATTTGTTCATCGTTTCTGGTATCAAATTGATAGTGCGTTTATAATCAAAAAATTTTGAGTTTAGTAATTTTTGTCGTCACCCTCGATTTGCGTCGTAACCAGAATCCATGAGTAGCAGTTAAAATATAATGAACAACTTTTTCTAGGAATCATAACAACTCAAGTATGCAATTATCTTGGCCTAGATGTCGATAACTTTTTCGTCAACATTCTTGCCTGAAAGAAATGTATGAATATAGCTGTCGTTGTCTACTTCATTAAACCTAGGTTCAATCACCCACAATCTTTTGTTTATCACATTGACAGAAGTTTTCATGATATACTTGTCGAAACAAACTTTTCTTTTGACTTTCAAAAGAAAACCGCTATCTTTTAATAATTATGATGAAAAAAAAAGATTCTCGATTATGCCTCCTTGATATGTTTTTCTTGGTTGTAATTTCATTATATTACTTCGAGTTTCAAGACTGGATATGAATCGACATAATTAGAAGAAAAAAAAATGATCGAGTATCGATTTGTTCCCGGGCTTGCGAAACCGAAGTTCCGCGTCCAAATGCTTCAGGCTCAAATGGTAAGTTTCAAATTGGTTAAACCCGAGAACGCGGCTCGACCGCTTACTCTTCACATTTGATGTTCTTTTATTTTGTTTTAAATTCAAGTTGCGCAATACAGATGCCATATTTTTCATTCTTTTGTATAGAAGATGCGATGACTAACATTGATGACTCATCGACGTACAAAAAAGTCATAGCTGCTGCTACTATCATCCGCCATAAATCTCCATATCTGTTTTCATATTAATATGGTCTTGTTTGCATTTTCTTTTGTTTTTACGCATTCTCCATAGAGTGATTATCAAGTTAAATTAAAAAAATCATAAAAGAAAAATCGAAGACAGGGTGTGGGCCTTATATACATCAACAGTCACACCCACACCCACACCCTCTGCTTATAATGATTATTTAAATTTTTAGAATAAGACAATTAGGATAGATTCAAAGTAAATATTTTATCATCGTTTTCTTTTGAAAAATAAATCGATTGATAATAAAACGATTTTAATAGATCATTTCGGTTTGGTTCTGTTGATCGTAGAATAACTATTACTTTTAATAAAAAGTATTTTCAACTTATCTTTTGTTTGAATTTAAAAATAATCAAAGATACTTTTACATAGTTTATAGTATGAATCTCTACGTCGCTATAATTAATCATGATTATACGAATGTTGATTGATTTTTTTATCACTGATTTCTCTGAAATATGTACTGTTCAGCAAAAGTATATTAAAACTTTCTCTATATAATATCCACTTATTTGTGAATAGCCCTATAGAGCTACAAGTAAATTCTTTCTTTTCGTATGAATTATGAAATTGAAATAATATAGATGCGACACCAATGACGGACGAAGAAGGAAATTGTGGTTGGAATTTAGCTATAACATATATTTTATCACCAACATTTGAACCTGATCGTTCATGTTTAAATAAAATAAGTCAAATTGATTTCTCTGGTGCAACAACTAGAAGCAAATAAGCAACAATGCAATATTTTGGTACTGATGATATTTGGGGAACAAATACATCACATGTAAAAACAACGAATAAACCAAGTGAATTAACAACAAACAAACCAAATGAAACAATATCCAATATAGCTATCAGTATAAAATATACATTATCGATCTTTATTTCAATACTTATTTTATATTTAACATCGTTTTAATAAACATTCTCTTTTTCTCATCTTCAATTCATATAGTTTCTTAAAATAAAAGCCAAGTTAGAGTCTATATAGATGAAGATCGAACATATCGGAACTTATTGGGCATACCAATTAAGGAGAAAGTAACATGTCACTTACTGTACTGTATTTGTAACCTATTTATTTTTTGTAGAAGTTAGGTCTATTTTCGAAGAAAACATTTCCCTGTTAGTTTTAAATCAAAATATTCTACCATTTGCATTATCTATTAAAAACTAAAGTTACTTGTACGAAATTTGTCGAATAGAGATATTCCATAGTAATTAAAAGCTTTAGTAATTCATATTCCAAGTCAAAGATCTATTAGTAGAGTTTAGGAAAGTATCTAGAAGCAAAAGTCAATGAGTTTAATTCAATCTCGTAATCCTAATCATAGAAATAACATCGTTAAGTGTGCGTTAACTATCAAGCATGCTTTCAGATTCAAGAGATAACAGAAAAAATAATATTAAATTGATTTATATGGATAAAACCCTCAGAGTTTCGTGCTGTCGATGATCTAAATTAGTTTATTTCAATAGTGATCAATGGTAAACTAATCTATTCCCAAAAAATAAAAAATAATTTTCACTATATATTATGAGCTCAAAAATAAATTAATTTGAGTTTGTTTTATTGGATTATTATTTATTTAGGGTGTGGGTGTTGGTCTCTGAGAACTACAGATTCAAACTCATACCCACACCCATACTCATCTCTTTTTGACATTGAAACCAAAATAATAATGTGATTACATTTGTTTTTCTAGAATATTCAAATTGAAGCTCGTTTTCTGTAAGAAAAAACAATGCAAAACCAAGAAAAAAAGCATAGAAATATTTGTGCGAGGCACAATGAACGAAAAAGTGAAAGTATATCAATTTCTTCCAACCAATGCTATTCTGAGCCTTAAATATCTAATTCGAGAAAAAGAAAAAATTCCTCTGAGACGTCTCTTATTACGATATTCAAGTCGAATATTGGAAGATAATAAAACATTGATAGGTTTCAACCTAACTGGAAAAAGTATAATTCAATTCATGTGTAGACTTGGTGGAGGACATTATCGTGATGGATGTAAGGCAGAGATGCCAACAGGCCACTTTTTTCCGGCCTGGCCTGGCCTGACCTAGCCTACAGGCCAGGCCAAAAATCAAAGAGTGGCCTGCGGCCTGGCCTGGCCTGGCCTGACCTGCAGGCCAAACCAGGCCAATTGATGTTTCTGATTTTTCAAATCCATTAAATTCTATAACTCTGCATTAATGCATGATTCCAATTTCAATTATTTATTTAATTTATTTTCATGAAGATAATGAAATAACAAGTTTTTCCACAAAATAGCAAATTAAAACAAAGAGACAATCATCTTAAATATTTTTCATACAAGAAAGACTTGAATTTACGAGATTTTTTGATGATATCAATACTTCTTCGCATAATCGAAAGATATTTAAGCATAATAACAAAAACAACATATGATTCGGGATACGACGAAGAATTAAAAGAAAACACAAATCCAAAAATAGACCAATATGAGCCAACAGGAGATGATTTATTATTATCAACAATATCGTATTGTTGTTTTTCATGTTTTAATAAATAACATATTCGTTCACTAGAATATGATAACGAATTTGACGAAGAAGATGATGAAACATTTGTATTTGACGAAGAAGAAAATGTTGAAACATTTGTATTTGATGATGTAGTAGTAGATCAAACAGGAGAGATTGATAAGATATGAATATCATCAATTGACATTGAAGAAATAGATGAAGTAGAAGATGTTGATAAACGATGAATATGTTCAGTTGACATTGTTTATTTAAGTTGTTGCCAATAAAAAAAAATGTAAAAAGAAATGTGTTTTGTCTTTCAATTAAACAAAATCATTGTTTGCTTTATTTTCGCTGAAATAAATCAACCATAAATATTGTCTCCTCTCCTTTATTCATTCAATTCGTTTACTCTTGTGGTCTATACTATTCACCAATTATGAATGACGAAGTTAAAAGTGAACAAAATGATCAACTCGTGGTGTCATCTCATGTTTTAAGATGACTACTAGAGAAATGAATATCATTTTGCAGCCAGGCCACCCATTTTGGCCTGGCCTGGCCTGGTAACCAGACCGGACATTAGATGGACGGATCAGGCCAGGCCAAAATTTTAAAATTCAGCCTGGCCAGGTGGCCTGACCTGGCAGGCCACCCGGCGCCTGCCAGGCAGCAGGCCAGGCCGGCAGTTCTGATGTAAGGTGCAGGAAATTCAAAATTACAGTAAAACATTTTTTTGGCTTTTTTTGCACCTGGTTGGATAGAGGACACGAAACTGATTATAAAAAAGTAGTTTTAAACTTTTCAAAATATATTTTTGATAGAAAAAAATTCAAAATGGTGGAGTACCGAATTTTTTGAGAAAAACAGGCAAATTTTGAAAATGATGTCATATTTTTGTTTTCTCATTATCTTTACTTCTTCAAACTAAGTTTTTCATGTTCTTTATGTAAAATTGACTATAGAGAACTGTATTAATACAGTTCTCTATAGTCAATTTTACATAAAGAACACGAAAAACTTAGTTTGGACAAGTAAAGATAATGAGAAAACAAAAATATGACATCATTTTCAAAATTTACCTGTTTTTCCAAAAAAATTCGGTACTTCACCATTTTGAATTTTTTTCTATCAAAAATATTTTTTGAAAAGTTTAAAACTACTTTTTTATAATCAATTTCGTGTCCTCTATCCAACCAGGTGCAAAAAAAGACAAAAAATGTTTTACTGTAATTTTGAATTTCCTGCACCTTACAACTATGGTAAAAAAAAGCAAATTAAGCCGTGGTACAGTGCACATTTTTTTCAACCTTCAATTTATTCTCTCTTTTCGTCGATTAACTTGCTTGAGCGATGAGTGAGAGAACAAGTAAAAAAACGATAATATAGGTATGAAAAAAAAAGATATCTCAATAATATATGATCATGTGCTATTTTATGTATATGGATGAATGCACACAAGCCAATTTATTTTTTTCGATTTCTCTTTAAGCAACATAATGCTTTCATTTTTTTGCATAGAATAATTTCGATTCATTACACCATTATTCTGCTCGTCAGCACAGAAGACTTCGCAAGAATACACTGAGCAAACGTAAGTTTTTTTAAAACTACACTCTCTTCAGAAGACATTTTTCATTATCAGCATCCAGCGGATTTTCCTATCCTTAAGTAATACACTAACGAGGAAATATTCTCAAGTGATTCACTCCGTTTATATTCATATTATGCCCATACATAGGGGACCATTAAATTAGAATAATCGCCAAAGGGTTCGTGCTCTTGTTAAGATTTCGTCGAAATTTTCAAGTTTTAGTTGATCTTTCCAATAGGATGTTAGTTTTTGGATAAACTCATATCTTCAAATTTTGATCTAAACCTTTGTCAACAAGAAGGTCTTGTTATGACTAGCTCATATATAAATTTTCATCATTCTTGAACATCGTGTCGCTGATGACATTTGAATCTTTCAAAATATCAATGCTTCACATTATATATATATCTATAGAACAGTGCTTTGTTTGAAAAATTTGTATTTCAAATATACAATGTCTAAAAATGATTAAACTTTATATATGAGCTAGTCATAGCAAGATCTTCATGTTGAAAAAGTTTTAGATCAAAGCTCGAAGGTATGATTTTACCCAAAAACTAACGTCCTATTGGAAAAATCCACTAAAACTTAGAAATTTCGGCCAAATCTTAACAAGAACACGAACCATTTGGCGATTATTCTAATATAATAGTTCCCTACATATGGGCATAATATGAATGTAAATAGAGCGGCTCACTTGGGAATGTTTCCTTGCAAGCTTGTGTAGTATTGTTTTTGTATCATAGTAATTTTTTTCCTGCCGACAAAAGTCTTGGGAAGTTCTATATGACACCAATAGCAGCCACTAATTATTGTAATGCCACTCTTCTCACCAAGCGTCCATAGTAAGAATTGTCAATACGTTTTGTGAGTTCCAATGTAGAGAAAATCGTTCAGAATTGTATTCTTTTAGCATTCGAAGAGGTTTAACCTCGCTAAAAGTTAGATATGATGCTGTACAGAAAACAAGTGCTTCAGGAAATTTTCGTCAAAGGGGTGCTCTTCAACTGGCTTTTTGGGAAGTTGAAATACTTCTAGCTCTGAAATTTTGCTGTATATTTTTCGGTCACACCGAATGATCATAAGTGTAAAGCAGTTTACTTTTTCTGTGGTTTCATAGCATACTCATAGTACTAGAAAATAATGGTTTCCCAACATAAATGATCTCCTAACTTCTTGCTCGATATCTCTTTGAGTTTTCATAGTGTCAAACCATTGGAGCAAACTAAGCAAACATTTTTGTTGAGCTTTGTGAAAGGTGTACTCTGTGAATGTGCATCAAGACTCTTCGATTAAAATTCTATAGAATTAAATAAATGTTAGTTTTCATGAATTTTCGAAAATATTTCTGTTATTCACCGTATATTTTCCTGGAGCAAGGTTTTGCTTTGTGAAAATGCCGTTAAATGATACTATGCAAGGCTAGACGCATTCTGAAACAGTGCTACTTCGAATAGTTTATGTGTTAATAGTAAGGGAAAGCATGCAAGACAAGGACTAGTTATTTGAAAGATAAATTTTTTACGTAGAATTTTTTACATGGTGCTTCAATACCAGCAGAAAACGCGAGCCAGTATCAATGACAACACGTTGAAAGTTATTATTGATAGACTCTCGTAGTATTATTATGATAATTTTGTCCTTTTATATCTGTGTTGACCTTTTTTGTAGAACTTTGTAGAGAATTCAATGCTGAACGTTTTTTGAAAAAACTCGTTCCGAAACAATAGAAACTGGGAGATATATCTACGCATTATATGTGAGTCATAAAGAGTTCAGCGTAAGGAAATATATAAATGGACAGAATGAAGAAAACCAGGCTCTTCTTGGATTTCGAGCCACACATCTTTTGTTATCCGGGCAGATGTCCTAAGCCAATTACACTAGACCGGACATTTTAGTCTCCGTTTAGCATAGAAATGGATCATCGCCGATGCCAACAATGTGGAAGGAATAGTGATGGCTCATTGATTCTGGCTCACCTTCTAATTTCAGAATGTGTGCGAAAAAACAAATAGGCCGAGGAATTTTGGGGTATGGGTGTGGGTGTGGCTATGACTAGTAAACTAGATCGACACAAACATCCACCCCCACACCCATGATAACATTCGAATACATGTGTTATTCGATGATGAAAATCACAAGCTATTTGTATTTTTAATGCATAATTTGTGGGACTTTTCGCATGATAATATGCTTTACGTCGCTGTAAATGATGAGGTTCGGGGACTACGGTGAAAGTTGAATCAAGTATCCGTTTATGATGCTGTTGCGGTTCATGTAATGTGATTCTGTTTGCTATATCGACAGGTAAGGAAACTAATTTTGGATATACACAGGAATATAAAATATCCACAAACACGGATAGCAAATAATTCACTATTGATCGGCTTAGATCGAATTCTATAGCAATATAACGTTCAGAATGATATTGCTTCAGGTACCACAATGTAACTGCCATCAAATTCAAAGGAGATGAATAAGAAGTGATGGTACTATTTATATATTCTTCGTTTCTATGGCGACAATAATCTGCAAGTAATTGTTCACATATAGAATAGAAATGTTGTACTTGTTCGACATTGTGTCCGATATGTTGTACACAAGCTTCATTAGAACAATTTCATTTTGACCACGGACGTTGTTCTACAAAATTTAAACGAAAAGAGTATATTAGCGAACAATTGTTGCCTGCTTTTGTAGTACAAAATAATGGAATGAGGGTTGCACGTGTAAACTGAGAAGATTAATGTTACTTACTAACATCTAAAGCTTGA
>CAJNOP010003910.1:0-11684 GCA_905250075.1 Rotaria sp. Silwood1 | reverse complement strand
CGAAGGGGTTTAAAAAAAGCAAAACAATATAGAAAACTTTAATTTTATTTTTCAAATATTTTGCAGCTGAAAGTCTTGAAAATTAGTTTGTAGATTTTCGTGTAAATATACCAATTTTCTTGAGATTTTATATAATTTCTAAGAATCTTTAATTATGTCCAACGCATCAATTATCTAAAGATTTTACTGTATTTATTGCGTAAAGAAATTTATGATAATTCTCAAAAGTTTTTTTCGAAATTGAATGATAAGATTTTTTTTTTTTCAATAGATTGCAAAAAGTCATCATGTCATAGTTCATTGAGTATATTTTCTCTGATTGATATACATTAAAATGTAGATAGCCAGTAGACTGAGATTTCAACAAAGATATTATTACTTATTCTTTATTTAATTGATATGTTAGATATGAAATAATAGGATAAACATATATTTAATCAATATTAATCTCGAATTAAATTTAATAATTCGAAATAAAATATTTATTTATTTTAGTTACTTTGAAATAAATCTGAATGCTAAATTAATTTTACCACTGTGTCCATTAAGTCAACAAGAGTCAAAGCAGGTTTAATATCAAACATAATAGTAAAACTTGCTGTAAATCTTCATATTGATGAACTAGCAATAAGTGATAACGATTGGGCTGATGATGCGCAGTACAAATTGAAGATGAAGGTTGAGGTGATATTGAAATTGAATTATCACCTGATCTTGTATGTTTTTATTCAAATATATAAATTATTTGTTTATTTAATAAATATTCTTAAATTTTTATTTTTATTTTTAAGGCGTGATGGATATTCACCAAAATTATTTTATCCAGCAGTTGGATTAAAATTAGAAAAATTAGTTAGACGTCTTCAAATCGTTTATCGTTTAACAAAAAAAAAAGGAAAAACTTCAAGATCAACAATGAATTGAAATATGTAAAGAAAATATTGTTGGTTTACAAATGTCAATAGGAAAAAAAGATTTAGCAAAAGATGATGAAAAACATTCATGTGAATTAGCTTCTTATTTTACTCATTTATACTTACAACCAATACATAAAATCATGACATTAAAGTTTTCACTTAATCGAGCACTGTGAATTAATTTCTCAGATCTACTAGTAAAGAAATCTTTATAAAATTATAGTTATCTTCAGTGGCGTAGCCAGGGGGAGGGCCATTGGGCAATTGCCCATAGCTCCAAAAGTTATTGCCCATGGATTTATTGAGCTATACAGTGCTTGAAGAGTTATTGCCCATATATATTTTTGAAATCATAACGGTTGCCCTTAGCTGCCCGTAACTCAAAATAGTTCGGCTGATGAATTGCCCATGACTCAAAAATTCCTGGCTACGCCACTGGTTATCTTTAATGTACTGAAGATATATCAAATTTGTTGATCGAAATTTTTTCATGTTTGTTTTGATTTATTTTTGAAAGCAATTGCGTTTATTCTTTGTTAAACGAAACATAATTTTGGTTGAATTATTATAGAAGGCAAACAAAAAACTAAAAATAAAAACTTATTTTTTTTATTGCTTAGACACGAAAATTATTAAATCTCATGTACCAATTTATCGGTATGAAATTTAAAAATGAAATCGAATTTAATTTAAAGTAATCTTTCATTCTTGTTTAGTGAAAATCTATTATCCGGTGCAGCTCATTTACCGGAATTTATAGGACAATTATGTCATGTTACAAAAGCAACTGAAATTGGAAAAGAATCTCTTGATCTTAGGATTTCAATGAGCCAATTTTGTTAGAATAAAAGAAAAAGAACTGTTTGTTTAATTCTATCATCATTATTATTAACTCTTAATGCATATATTTATCATTTTGAAAAAGTAACTTATCATTAGAACGTTTTTCTTTTATTTCAAGATAACGAAATCCGTTTCGAAAACGAAAATTTAAAATCAATACATTTGTTTGAAATAAGTTCACTTCAGTATACATTGAAATTCTATGATAATATACAAGAATAAATAATTTCGATTTATAAAACGATATCAATGCAAGTGAGTATTTTATAATTGTTTAAGAAATTTTATCGACATGATTTCATTTGATATTCGACCTTTGCAATATCTTGTTCAATGGTTTATTTTCCCCCATTGAAAAAATATTTGCTGATTTCGATCGACTTTTCTATGGTTTCTCAACTACAGAATTTCAAAGTAAAAACAAAACAAAAACCTATTCTAACAACGAATTTTCATAAATTAGTATCTTTTGTAGATAATCATCATGGTGATGAAAATCTTGACTCTACTATAGAAAAACATGATCTTAATAAAGCATTTCCAAGAACTTTTATAATAACAACAATGAAACGAGCAACAACATTATCGGGAAGATGTGTTATTGAAAAACAAATTCAATAATCATCAAATCAAAATCAAAATATACAAAACTGAAACAATTGAGTAAAATATGTGGAGATAAACATCATACAACAGTAAAAACAAGATGATAAAATAATTCGAGAATACGGAAAATGCAACAATGGATGAATTAGATCAAATTGATTCATCATCGAATGATAATAATGATCAACCAATTATTGGCAAGAAGAAACATTCGAAGTTTTTTAAAAAACTTTTTCTTAAATAAAAGTTTTTAAAAAAAAATCCGATCTACTAAAAATAAACGAAAGAAAATATTATTCGAGTTTGTTTTTTTTATTTTGAAAGAAAACATGTAATTGTCTTGCTGTTTTTTATTTAATATTTTTTTTTTCTGCTTCGTCAAAACTAAATCTCTTTTCCGATGGAAAATAAACTTGTCGACAATATTATCATTTTCCTCAACAACGATAGAAGAAAAAAAGAAAAAAGGTGTCAATTCAAGTCGGATGAACATCTGAGAGCTTATAAATAACTAGACAAAAACTTTTTTTCTCTAATTTTCATTTACAAGTAACTCACAAAATAGAATATCAATTTAATCTTGTTATTGGTTTTTTAGAAAAAAATCTACAAATATTTCAATATCAATCTTCATCATAAAGTAAATTATTTAGATACGTTGGATACTATATTAGTATCATTCGTGAAGAAAGGAACTTTTCTTTTTGTTAAATAGCACATAAACGGATGCGAAGAAAGCATTGTGAAAATTAAGAAAGTTATTGTTCTCCTTTTCTTCTGATCTAAAGCCACACCCACGCCCTAGAAATTCTTCGCTTCGCATCGCAGTGGCGATTAAGTTTTTGAATACGAATATTATCCATGATTTTATAAGTCTGATTATGAGAGTGATAGATTTTATTAGCACAGACACTAAACATTTACTTGTCAGTCGGTTATCTAAGTCATGGTATGATAGGAAATTTGGAATTTTTGAAAAACAAGACAATTGAAAATAAGATACATGAAAAGCAGTCGTATATATTGTTTATTTCTAGAAATAAAAGTCTCTGTGGTGACTAGTCTGAGGAAAAACATTGTTTTTTATATCTCACAGTCATAATAGTGATAGACTTTGAACAACAGTTCTGATCAGTCTAATTCGATACCGATATGGCAGCAGGCTATACGCTAGAAATAGATGTAAAAATTGCGATACTCGAAACAGACTTCAAAATGGACAACTTTTTCATGGTATAGACTTGTCCGATCCGATAAAAATTTTGTTTACAAAGATTTCTTCTAGTTGTACTTGAAGATGATTTGGCCATCGTTGAAGAACTTGATACATGTAAATGAGTATAACATGATATATCTTCCTGAAGACTTCTCATAAATTGGATCTCAAAAGGACAATCAATACATAAACGATTTTTTTGACACTAATTAGAAACTTATCGACTATTTAAAACTCTATCTTGTGCTATGAAAAATTACGTTTTGAGTCGAACTTTCATGCTAATTCCTTGTTTCGTTGTGATTTCTAATTTATCTATTTATAAATAAATATCAGTAAGAATCATTAGTGTAATTGCCAATCTTTCATGTATACTATTAATTCAATAAGGATTATTACATTTCAATTTGTTTTTCTTAAAAAGAATACCAATAAAAAAAGTTGTTAGCACAAAGACTGAAATTAAAACACGAAATAAAAGGAAACTGTAACATAGTATAAAAAATAAAATAATCAGTATATGTTTCAATTTATGAAACCGTACCTATTGTAAATAAATGGTGATCATAAAATGTATCACTTCCAATATAATGCAATGAGTATGAAGGAAAAGTAAAAGGCAATTATCATACTAAGCTCAGCTCTTAGATGAGAAGTATAGCAACAAGATTCAAGTGTATGAATATTGCTGAAATAAAATTTGAGTTAGCATCTGTTCGAGTCGAAGCCTGGAGCTGATGGAGTCCAGATTTAGTTTTTGGTTCTTCGGGTCCACGAAAAAGTACACCTGCAACTCAATGACTCCAATAGTCCTTCTAGATCATGTTTGACAAAATTTTAAAAAAAAAGTTGTTTTATTATTCTTTTGAAAAACCTTGTTAGCATAGTCCATTTAATGTCGATATATGGAGCTCATATATACCACATTAAATAGAATAGTTGCTAAGATCTATAATGAAAAAAGGAGTCGAAAACCTTCGATTTAAAATTTACACTCATTATATTCTTCGAAAATATATGCAAGTTCTACAAAAAAACACTTTTACATTAATTTAATAGAGTTGATTGCATAATATATTTTTCTATTTATCATGATCATGAGATAAAATCTTAATATCATTTTAGTCATTAAATAGACGTATTAATTGTGTGATTTATTCAACATTTTCAATAGATCCATTAATTTGTAATTCTCCGTCTCTTCATTCTTGTATGAAATATATTCATTTTGATGGAACAAATTCAAATTGTTATAATGTTATTTATCAATTTCATTTGTTTTTTCATCATAATCAACAAGTTCTTGGTTTTTCTAATCTTGAATTTTTGAAAAAATATCGAAAATCAATTATGATTTGAAAATAATTTTAATCTAATTCGAAAAATAGAATAAATCGATGAAATTCTAAAGTTTTTTATTTATAGAAATCTTCTTCAACAGGTGTTTAAATTACCTGTCGGACACAGAGTTACCGAAACTGGAATTAATTCTTTTCTTTGACCGACTACCAGAATCAAGACAAGAAATTAGAGCGAGATCTAGATTTAAATGAGATGTGGTGTTACTCTATGCGATTCTGAATAAATCTCTTTACGAAAACCTCAACGATATTATGGACATATCACATTTATCTGATTCAGGTAACAACAAGATAAGTTTTTATCAATTGTTTTGTATTTTCTCACGAGAAAAAAGTTGAAAAAAATTACGTTTGAATGTCTTCTTATTCTAACCAGCATGTCTTTGCTAGAGTTTACATGCATTTTATAAAACATGTTGGAACAGGTGTTTTTTCATTAAAAATGTAAACAATCAGTTCGAGAATACTTTCTTTACGATCCATTTTGTTACTATATATTGTATTTTTCCTTACATGATCCTAGTCGATTCTTCCTATAAAAAACTGCAAGAAATCCTTGTTGAATTGCTTAACCTTTGAGAAAGTCCTCTAGAAAGCTCGAAGAGTTAGTCTCCGACAGAGACTTATATGAAGAAGTTCGATTATGAAAGTCTATTTGTATCTGTTTAGTTTATTCTTGTAACTATCCTTACGTTCAAATAGTTTTATACATTTACTCCTACATCCTTATAACTAAATTTCGACACTCACCTGTTAATACTCGTATCGCTGTAGCTATAATCTTAGACGCACACTTCTTTAGATAAAATTTATACAAAGTTGAGATCCACACATCATTTTTTAATTGATCAGCATAAAAAAAAGTAAGACTTCTTTGAAAATTTTATCCAATGAATATATTTAATAAAACGACGTTGTCTAGTCTCGATTGAACTGCATTGTAATATGACATTATAATTTCAGCAATTAGAGGTCGAAAAAATAGATAAGGAAAGAAAATAGATGAGGTTCAGTATCTCACACATCTAGCAATAGTAAAATAAGTTTGTTTAGTTTATTATACAAGTTTCATTCAATCACTATAACTTTCATGGATTTGAATAGTATCAAACACTGTATCACTAGATCACGTAAATGTAATATAACAAAAGAAAAACAGAAAAAGTGCTTTGAAACGCTGTTTCGAACGAATTTCGTTTATACAGGTTTTTCTAACAATATGTAAACGCTAACGAGAGGATCTTTCCAGATTCTTCATTCTAATAGCAATGATTGTTTTGCATGTAGATATTACATATTGATATAGTGATAAATTTCAACATATTTGAGTTTCTATTGAGATTTGATGGAGTTAGCGAGTTTGTAAGATGGATTTTGCAAATAGTTCTCCATGGCAACATCTCTCCAAGACAACTCACATTTTCGAATTTCGTCTTTGAACTGCTTCTACATAAGTGAATCACATATTCAACATTGAATATACAGTTTCAGAATTTGAGATTCTATATATTCCAATTAAGACGTTTTTGAACAGCAACTATTTTTAAAAGAGTATTGCATCTCGGAAATATGATTGTGCTGAAAACCTGAGATATCAAGTGAGGTCTCTGAAAATATAAACAAATTATATGTGATAACATATATGTTTTGTCTAAACAGTTGTTTATAAATATATATACAATTTTTTTCAATATTGAGAATAGTAGATTAGATATTCTATTTACCATGCTTTTTTTCGTTGATTTAAATAGTTGCTAAATCAATTTTTTTTCCTGATACATGTCAATTAACACCCATTCGGTTCAATATTTCTGATGATAATTCGCCTATTAATATTCACCAATGTCTAATGCCATTTTCTATTCCTTTATCAAGTGAAATAACTGATAAAATTCAATTCTGTTGTTTGACAATTCGTTATCCATATATTTGTCTTAAATATACATGCTTTCTTGAATATTTCATTGAATATATATCCAACATTGAACAATTCTCAGTTGCTTTTTAACAACTGATGTATTATGAACTACGATCCAAGTCAGATATTCAAATATTAACAAAATCAGATGGAAATTGATTTGCAAAGACGAGATGAATTCATTATGATTAACTTTTCATCTCTATTGAAATCATTTAAAATTTGATGATGCAAAATAAATTGTTCTCTTAGTAAGTTTGATATTTCTTCTGTACTCTCTCTAAACACACGTTCCTCCATTATTTTTTGCATTGGATGTGATTTTGTATTGAAAACAAGTACAAATCTTAAACTATTTTCCTTTTCTATTCTTTTTACAGAACATTAAATTAACAAATTCCACTAGCATTCAGTCTGCAACATTATCGTACTCTTTAAGCAGATCACTTTAGGTGGACTTTTTTGACCTTCTTATATAGAAAAAAAGCTAAGATTCTCATGTGATAGCAAACGATGTACATTTTGTTTCAATACCTAGTTTTCTTATTGACAGCTATTTCTTGAAGAGCAGATGTCATTTGATTTTTTTGGACAGTCAGTTTTGTTTGAACTGAGCCTGAACGATCGGAAACAGTGTAACAACTCTATAGAGACAGTATTGTTGATCATCTTTTGTTCAGAATTTAATTGTTTGTAATGAAACTATCTCGGACAACTCATGATAAAATTTCGCTGATCTATAAAAATTTTCATATTTGATTTTTACAGCTTTTTTGCACATTCATAATCTTCACTTTTTCAACATATTTGTAAAACAATATTTGCTTCCAATCATATATGATTTTGTAGAGAATTTCAAACGCAATCTTTTGATTAGGGTGATAGTGTGTGTCCTTTGATATTCACTGCACTCTCGTCTACACCCATATCCTCAGATTCAGAGAAAATTGGTTTCTAATAGGAAGAATTTATTCAAAGAGTGGTTTTCTTGTGTCTTTTTGTTTTTCTACTAACTCTAGGTACCAAAATTGCATTATTTGACTTTAAAAGTTTTCGCCCATAATGATTTCGAATTTGCCTATATGAAATGGATACGTAATAATTTAAATCACATCCAAAAATTTAAACTTCATCTTCATATGTAAATTATTGTCGAGGAACATTGAAAAAATAATAAATTCCCTTGAAATTCATCCATTTTGAATTTATGAATGAATTACAATAAGATAATCTGTTCTACAAGAATATATATAATTTTTTAATATGATTTTTTCTTTTAGTTTTAAGACAAATATTTTTCCTTGGCAACATCTTCAAGATATTTCGTTTGGTTTGCATCCATATCTTTACTTATTTCTTGAGGGACTAAATGAAATATAGGGTGTGAATGTGGGTGGGTGTGTGGGTGGATATGCTGTGCGTGAAGAAGAACTACACCCACACCGACACCCACATAATAAGCGAATACTTTTGATGAAAGTGAATCAAATAGAAAGTGCAAAGAAAAAATTCAAAGAGGACAAGCCACTCTTAGCAAAAAACGATATATGTTCGTCCCTATTTTTATTGGCTGGAGACTTATAAGAGAATTCGGAATAACTCTCATTTCAGACTTATTTTTTTCGTTATAGAAACCAACATTATCGAGCAATCCGGACATTTTTCATTGAATCAATAGAAAAATTTTTATTTAAATTTTGTTTTTAAAAATTATACAATGAAGAATAATAACGATGACTGTTATTGCATAAAGGATTTTAGTAAGTGTCTTTTTCCATAGACAAGTGTTTAAAATGACTATAATATGAACATGTCATATTCTGTTGTGCCAATGTTGATATACTCATGAAGCAGTGAGACCGAAAGCAAATAATGAATAATTACGGAAGAGAACAAGCATGATAATGTGACGAATGTTTATCATGTGTTATACTCATATGATGAAAAGGTGATGTCTTCTTCCTATACATTAACAGACACGCTTATTTGGAAAAAAAACCAATGACACTCTTTTGGTAATAACATACATATATATTCGTGATATAATTGAATACTGGTCAAAAGCAAAAGCGCATCAATCTGCCAACTCAATATTTTGGCATGTATGTAAAGAACCATTTTTTTTTTCTAAAATTTAACTTGAAAAAAATCATTTGTATAGTGCTCTTTTCCCTTGTTCTTATCGAAAATGATCAAAACAATATGTCAAAGTTTTTTTGTGTGTGAATGCTATTAGTTTTTCAATTTTTGTTTGACAAATTTCCATAGAAACTTCTGAAAACTCATCACCTTAGAAAAAGAAAGATCAAAATTATTCGATGTGATACAAAATAACTTGCTGCAGATATTGTAAACGCTAATTATGCATAGAATAAGAGCTTTTCAATTATTAGTTTTATGTAATCCTTAGAATGATGACGCACATACATATTTGTTGGCAGAATTTCTTCAACATTAAAATCGTTTTCTCTTTATTTCAGTAAAAAACACGATATTGATTTTAATTCAAATCAAATTAATCTTCATTAATCATGGCAACATTATCAGTTAATAGAATAATCACTACTTGTTTTCACGATGAATCCAAATCAAGAAACATTGATGAAAACAATGAGAATATAATTCTTGTCTGCTTTGATCCGAACAATGAACTCTCTGACGATACAGAATATTTAAAGATACAATTGAATGAGCTGAATAGTTCTATCATTTTTCAAAGTGAATTTGAATCTTGTATCACTTTTGTTCAATCAATAGAAAACGAAAAAGTCTTTGTCATTATTTCCGATTCATTTGCTTCTCAAATATTGCCTTACATTAACAATCTAAATCAAATTGATTCTATCTTTATATTTTCTTATAAAAAATCTCAATATGAATATTTACTTGTCGAATATTCAAAAATAATTGGTATTTATGATAAATTCGATTTACTTTATTCATCAATTGAAGAACAAATCAATTTTATTGATAAAAAATTCGATAAATGCACTTTTTTTGATCAAGATGAGTATTTAACAAAAGATTTAACAAAACAGTCAAGTAATTTTCTTTGGCTTCAACTGTTTCATGATGTTATTTTGCATTTACCACATGATGACACAAGTAAAAAACAGATGATCGATGCATGTCGATTTTACTATCGAGAAAATCTCAAAGAACTTTTATTGATCGATGAATTCGAACGAAGCTATTCGATGGTATTTGAAGAGTTCATTTCTGAGAAAAATGATTAATAGGGCATTGCGAATGGAACACATCGATTTACTTTATAAATTAAGGTATTTTCTTGGTGATCTTATTGAAAATCTTGCTCGAGAACATCAAGAAATTGTCCAATCTGGTACAACATATTTTATTCTTTATCGAAAAATGATATTTTAAAAAAATGAATTTAATAAATTAAAACATAACAAACACAAACTTATTTCAATAAAAAAATTTTTCACAGCTAGTCGTTCTCCTTTAGTAGCATTACCTTTGACTACACAATCTGAAAAACGAAATAATCTTATTGCTGTTATTTTTCAAATTGAATGCAATCTACAAGAGATTGGTGATCATTTTAGTTTTGCTAATATTACTCAATTTAATCAATGTTTACATCAAGAAGAAATTCTCTTTGATTTAAATGCTACGTTTCATTTAGAAAATATTCAAGAAGAGAAACAAATCGCGTTCATTAAAATGACTGCAGTCAATGATGCACGAGCTATCATACAAAAATATATTGATGATACTCATCGACAAATAGAAGATTTAAGTATTTCAATTATTTTCGGCAAATTAATATGTGACATGAGTCAATGGAATCAATCACAATTATATTTTCAACACCTGTTGAATGATTCACATGAAGAAGATTTAGCACTAATAGAACATCATATTGGTCAAGCTCATTATTGGAAAGGAGAATGGAATGAAGCACGAAAATATCATCAATGTGCACTTAATCGAATGACACAAGTTGAGCCAGCATCTATAAAATATTCTGCTTTTGTACTTTCAGATATTGGTGAAATATTATATCGACAGGGAAAATATGAAGAAGCCGAAGAATTTCATCAAGAAGCATTAGCAATACGAAAGAAATATTACTCTTCAGAGCACGTTAATATTGCCTCTTCTTTAGAAAACATTGGTCTTATTCAAAAACAACGACTAAAACACCATGAAGCACTCATCTTTCTTCAACAAGCACTGACCATTCGAGAAAAATATGATGACTGTTTTCATGTCGCTATTGCTACTAATCTATGTAACATTGGTTCTATTCTAACTGAACAAGGAAAGTATGATGAAGCTTTTGATTATCATCAACGAGCAATGTCAATCTATAAAAAGAATTATCCATTGGATCATGTATACATCGCTACAACTCTTAATCATATGGGTGCTATTCTTAGCCAACAGGAAAGGTATGATGAAGCTGTTGATACTGTGCAACAAGCATGGTCATTACAAAAAAAATTTTATCCATTCGGTCATATCGATATAGTGATAAGTTTGAACAACTTAGGGGACATTAAATTTGCACAAGAAAAGTATGACGAAGCTCTAGATCTCTATCAACAACATTTATCAATACAAATGAAATATTATTCATTTGATCACATGAATATTGTTCATACATTATATAGAATTGGCTTCGCATTTGGAAAAGAAAAAAAGAACTATGATCAAGCTTTAGAGTTTCATCAACAAGCTCTTTCAATTCTAAAAACCTATTATCCAACTTATTATGGTCATATATCTTGTAGTTTCTTATGTATTGGTCATGATCTTTGTGAGCAAAAGAAGTATTGTGAAGCTCTTGATTCCTA
>CAJNOP010003909.1:0-11686 GCA_905250075.1 Rotaria sp. Silwood1 | reverse complement strand
CCCACACCCACACCCTAGAGACCAATAGATAATACAAGGATTCAAATGATTCATCTGATAGTACAATATTTTTTCGACCAGCAACTTGTATAGAAGTCGAATTTACAAAATTCTTTTTCAATTTATATATGTAAACGTACTCTCAAATATTCAAAAATCAAGATATGATAGGATTAATATGTAAGCAGTGTTTTTAATATAAAGTATTCAAGTTACTTACAATTTTCAAGGAGTACTTTTTTTCTTGCTAAGCTAGAAAAGAAAACACCATAAATTGATGATACTTTGCAAATTAAAAGCAGTACTTATATTAAAGTTTCTCGATTTCTTCTTGATTATATATTCCAATTGTAGATAGAACTGAACTGTATTTTTTTTCTCCTAGTCTTATTAAATTTTTAAGTAAATCCTTTTTTAAAGATATTTTTTTTCTATTCTTGTATCGTATACTATTGATTATTTCGTATTAGTTCAATCTATATTTATTATTAAGTCTCTATTTGATATAGATAGAGTGTTCGAAAATTTACATGAGAAAGTACCTTGTCATAACTTATTTCTATATCAAAACAAATCAATTGTGTCTCTTTTCGTATGATAGACATTATCTACAAGTTTTTATTCAAATGAATCAACTTTACAAGATATCAATTTTTACTGAAATAAAAAAAAATATGTTTCTTCCAAACATCACTGAAAAAAAAGTATAGCGATGGTTTTCTTCTCGATCATTTAAATTTTCGCGATAACTTACTTTTTCCATTGTTTAGGCTCCTTGTATCGCTATTTTTTAAATATTCTCATTAAAAAAAAACAATATCGAAGTTCGCTAATATGCTACAAAAAATATGGTAATAAAACCACCTTTCACAGTTAGAACTATAAGATATCGAAAAATTCATCGATACAAACATTTTTCAGTGAAATTCGAAAAAAAAACATATTTTCTGTATTTCATCTAAACATGATATTTTATAAAGTTGATCCATATGAATAAAAACTTGTCGATGATATCTATCATACGAAAAAAAAACAATTGATTTTGTTTTGACAAAAATAGAGCTTATAAGAATGTACTTTTATGCGCGACGTTTAGAGTGCCATGCATCCATATATGATAGTAATAGATAAATCAGAGAAGTATTTTCTAAATTTGATCATATGTATGCATTTACTTTTCTATTATTATATATTATATACGAATGTATTTTTCAATTGAAGTCGATTAGTAATAACTTTGTTTTTACTTTTCTTACATCAGTTGATTACTATGGTACTTTGTTCTAAATAAAAAAAAAAACAAATTACCTAATTATAAGTAGTTTCAAATTTCTAATAAAAACTCTGCACGAAAGAATTCGAACTAAAAATGATTTAATATCTTTGGCATAATGTCACAATGTTTTCATAGATCGTAAAGAAAATTTTAAAAAAATTACTACTCGATTATATTCTAATTTTTACAATAAAGAAAGTACAAAAAAAAAATATTAATATCAATTGAAAGCAACATTTTTTAATGAAACTCAAACATGTAAAATACTCATTATTGAAGCACTGATTTTTTATACTTTATTATGTATTGTATTGAAACACTCAATGTTTATTTTTTCTTTAATATATTTGACTCAGATCTTTCTCTACATTTGCGTTGATTCGATATTGATGAGATTTTTTTTTTCCGAGTTCGTTTCTTTTATAATTTGTATTTAGAGCTCGTCTTCATCATTTTGTCGGTTAATTAAGGACATCGAGTTCATTTGAGTATCGTCCTGTTTTTTTTTTCATTTTTTTAAATGAAGGCAGTGATTTAAGAAAGATTTTTTTTTGTTTTTCATAAAAAGAATGAAAATCTTCACCTGTAATAAATATCAATGACATAAAAAAAGGTTTATTTTTATATTTTTTTTTCTCGTTATATTGAAAATCGTAAGCAGAAAGTCACAAAAATATGATTTATGATCTGAAATTTGAATGATATTTTGAAATATTTTATATTGATTATAGACTTAGTTGATATCCTATATCAATATGTGTTTTCGTTCTAATAGTTTGACATTATTAATAAGAAGAACATACCTGTATCTATCAGATAAATAAAAATGTTTCCCAAAATTGTGATTTTATTGATACTGTTGAATATTGTTTTATGTCAACAAAGTGTATTTGTCCCATATACATTTAATGAAGAAAAATGTACAGGTAATTATACATGGACAACTTGGTTTGATACAAATGATCCTGATATGAAACAAGGCGATTTTGAAATAATAAATCATATAAGAGAACTTTTTCCTGATTTTATATGTCTATCTCCAATAGCTATTGAAGTATAATAAATTCTATATTTTTTTAAAATTCTAAATAAGATTATTTATTATTAGAGTCAAACATCAGTTGATGAAAGTCCATCAACAACAGGAGATGTTTTTCGTATTAGTATTAAAGATGGATTTTTATGTTTAAACCAACAAGTTGCTAATTATAAAGACAAAATGTGTGAAGATTACAAGGTTCGTTATTGTTGTCCAACATCATCTCTTGAGGCACAACTACAATAAATAAATTTATTTATTTATTTATGTCAAAGATGAAATCTCCACTCTCATGTAGCATATTTCGATCGAATATACTATTTCAATTTGCAACAATTTTTGAAATATTAAAATAAAATAAATGCGGAAACTTCGGATTTGAATCCGAAAGTTATGTGTACTTCAAAAAGTGAATTATACAAATCAATCATCCTAGAATGTCTCAACATCAAAACTACACTGCGGAACCTACCATTTAAAATGTTGATTTCTATTGCGGGCTGCCAAATCAATAGGAGTTGGGACCGCATACAGCTCAAGTTTGAACTCTTTCCCTTGATTTACCCTAACAAAGTCGTTTTCTCTATAACCTGATTTCTATTGGTCACTGCACAACCAATTGTATTTCGATGAAAGTGCAGTGCAAATTCGAATTCTCCATCTCTGAACACCTCGAAGTATCATCACTGTGATTGGAAGATAGAGTTCTATTTGTGAATCAATTAGATCGTGGACCAAAATATAATTTAGTTTTCTTTAATTATCCTTGTGATAGGTGAGTCAACATAGAGGGTGTGGGTGTGGGTGTGTGGTAGCATCTAAGTGATCACTTATATCACACCCACATCCTCACATTCTTCTATATTTTATATTCTTTATCTGATTATTTTCTCTCCTCTACAATATTTTTTTTATTCGTTTGTGCAATTGTCAAACGTGTCTATTGGTCATTATTTGTACTATTTAAGATTGCATCTAATATAAACGATCACATGTTTCATGATATTACGCCCTATATAAAGTTAATGGGAATTCATAGGTCACAAAAGAATTCATAGAAGCAGACGACCAAATTACGATCGTAGGTTTTTGACCTGAATAAAAGGCCAGCCAGAAATGGTTCTGATGCCCATGGCAACACGATGACCTCCCGGCTCGGTGACGCATGTCGCCGGATGGGCGCATACGAATGACATGAATCTTCCCGCGTGTGCATGAGCATTACGCTCGCCATGGCTCCACCAGGATCGTTCTTGGTCATGCGCGCGCGTGCAAGAATAGAAAAAAATTCCAATGCCTTTTCCCATGCAATCATGATTTATTTCGAAGAAAAAAATCAATCAGATGAATTGAGTTCATTTGATGTTAAATTTTTTTACTCGATGAGTCAAGTATTCGACGACATAGAGATTACCATTTCGATCGAATGATAAACCTGTGGGATAAGCGAGTTGATTTGACTGTTCTCCATAACCGTTTCCCCCAATAATGACACTTCCTGGGGTGGCTTCTTTTGGCCAACGCATGATTCGATGATTGTCACCATCAATCACATAGACAGTACTCAATTGATCGACGACGATTCCATTAGGGCGAGACAATCGTGTAGGACTATTTTCTTGGCCAGCAGCTACGACAATGTCTTGTGTTGCACCGTTCCTCCATTTCATGACACGATGATTCCCATGATCAGACATATAAACTGAATGTGCTCGATCGACAAATACGTAGTAGGGGTTAGAGAGTTGATCGAGACGATCTCCTTCTCCATTGCCAACTGCAACCACTGTTTCTGGATTATACCCAATTGTATATCTTCTCACTCCATGTTTTTCAGCGTCAATGACATAGAGGCATCCATTGTCGTCCATTGTCAAACCCCTGCAAGCGATATTTGCAATAATTGTTTCTCCTTGAGTACCATTTCGATGAGGCCATCGAACTACTCTGCCATTCCCTGTATCACTAATGATGAGACTATCGCTCTCTTTGTCGACAATCACATCATGCGGGAGATTTAATTGATTAGGTCGATTTCCTGCTCCATTTCCACCAGCGACTACTTTCCCATTTGTTGCACCAGATTTCCATTCCACAATGCGATGATTCCACTGATCAGCGATATAAATCATTAGATCATCGTCGACGTACAAACCAGACGGGCGCTCGAGTTGATTGGTCTCATTGCCTCCTCCATTTCCTCCAGCAACAGTGGTACCATTCTCTGACCATGTTGCATTCGGATGGATATCAATGAAACTTGCACGCATTGGTACTGAAATGAAACAAAAGTATGCAATAGAAAAAACATTAATTTCATTGAAAAACGAACTCTTTATTTTGCTAAGAAATCGATGAGATATTTGTCATTCAATTGGTACTATTAGAAAAACGTATTCATTGAAATAACTTCTCTCGTAATAGATAAACTGTTTTAGATCTATTTTCTGATTGAATATTTCATTTTGTTGAATTTATGTTTCCTACGTGTGTCTTTAATATAAAAAAAAAATGGAAAAACACATTTGGTTTTTTTTCTAGAAAAGAATGCACAACTAATTATGTACAGCTTCAATGTGAGCAAAAATAATCGGATTATTCTAATCTAGACAGCCACTCCTTCTCTTTCTCCTCTTTTTTATCGAAAAGTACAATGTACATTCTAGCAATAGTACGTTCATATATGATAGTGAACACAAGTTTTCTTTTGTGTTTTCCTTTTTCATATAGAAAAAGAATCAAAAAAGGAACTAAGTTGCAAGAAAACAGGCACATGCAGTTAAAGGAGATGGAAAGTAATCGATTGAACTTCAATCGATTTTTACAACATTCAATGCGGGTAGTACAGACAAACAAAACTTGAATAGATTGTTGAACATCTGCAATTCTAGTACAATATAGTGTAACATAACGGGTGTTGCAACAGTTCTGTAGGTGGTCTTTGAGCATTTACATAGCATTGTGGCCCACATTTTACTAGACTTATAAAAATCGAATAAATTTTGTTACTAGTATAGGAATGTAAGTCGGTGAAATATGTGCTTTGAAAATGGAAATCAAGTTCTATCTAACAAAACAAAAAAGAATTATTCAAATACAACAGTTTTACATTTTTCCAGAAACTTTTCCAATACTCCTTATTTTTAAAGTCACTATTGAAGAGAAATTAATAAAGATAATTTTCGTGTTTTTTCATGAATCTCCAGTGGTAACTCAGAAAACTAATAGATTTCTTTTCGAAATTCGAACGAATTATTTTTTTTCAATATTCCAACTCATTGTTTCAAAAATGATAAAGGTTTATAACTTCTGAATTTTTCATAGATTGATTCTAATATCTTAAAGATGTTATGTGAAGAATTTTAAAATGATAAAACTAATTGAACTGTGTTTTTTGTTTTGTTTAGAGAAGAGTCTAAGCGAGCAGACATTGATTGTTGTCTAACATGAATCGATTTTAAACACATCTTTTCTGTTTACACTCATGTTCATTTTTTTATATCGAATCTTTTCAGTTTTTATTTTCTACTTTATTAAAACATTCCAATATCAACCCGGAATTTTAATTTCTAAAGTTTAAATCTTTCTCTCTTTCTCTTTATCATCATCTATTTCATTGCAATCAATAAAAACCTTCACTAATAACCTTCATATGTATACTCTTTTCCTACTGATGATCCTATGAAATGTTTTGAATGCTCTTTCTATCGTATACAATTGAAATGTCTATATATAATGAATCTTACATGAACTCTATATAATAAAAGATGATCAGACAATAGCTGAAAAATCTATCGTACAATCACTGTATGTAATATTTTATCAAAAGATGAATACGAATATTTGAAATATAAACAACCAATTTCTATTTACTTTTTTATGTATTACTTTTCTTATGATGTTCGTTTGATTTGTTCTTCTTTTTGAGATTAGTTATACTGATAGAATTCTTTTTTTTTAGAGTGTTATATAGATTACACTATAATCGGGTATAAATATTTTTAAAAATTGAAGTAATTCGATAAGACATGTATATATCTTGGTGACAATTCAGAAATAACAGATGTGTTCTCGAAATTCGGAAACAAAAAAGAAACTTCCTGCAAGTGATTTAACATTGAATAAAAAAAATATTCTAGATGCAAATTTTATTTCCTTAGAAATGCTCGACAAACGAAAGATATTTGTGGCTGACAGTATAGATTGTCTGATGTAGTTTATCGTGTTAAGTTCGAATTTTCTATTTATTTTGATTTAAAACAAAACTTCAGTGATAAAAATATCGAAATATTAATGTATTTCTGGAAAGTTTTTTGTACGGTTTTCCTTTTGAAATTTAAAAATAAAATAAGTTTCTTAATGACTTATCCGTATGAATGATTGGCATAAGCTCTGAAATATAAACTTTCCAAAGATGCATAATCTCGTCGTGTGTGTGATGAAGAAAGTTGACACTTGCTCAAATTTTAGTTCTGATCTAGCTAGAGAGAGAATTTAATTCTCTATAAAACTGGCAAGTTTGTTTTTTTGGATATATTTGCCATGAATTCTACGAATAAGAAATGGTTTTATGTTAGTATGTAACCATCAAGGTCGATGCTAAAAGCTAAGTATTACACATCAAAAGATAGAAAATATCTCAAGATATTTCTGGATGCATTGGGAAAAATTATCTAATCTCAAGTCAAACTTAACATATAAAATACTGATTTTCGTACTATCTGACGCATATCTAAATTCTGAATAAAACGATGCATGTGTTTAGTCATACAATTAAAACATTTCCGCGACTATGAATCAAATGAAAACAATAGTTTAAATTTTTTTTGGGTATTTCAAAAGTTTTAATTCGAGATTGTTTCTTCTCTACATACGTTCTACTAATACCTTGAAAGCCACATCGAAACTTACAGAGAATTGTATAGAATATTGTTTCATATTTCAAATTTTAGCAGATCCTTTTCAAAAGATTCTCTACAACTTTTTTGGCTTTATTAGCTTTCACACTTGCACGACAGAATAGATGCTGATTTTGCTAACGTCACTGTGATTTAAAATAACTGTTAAATGCTTTTAAAGATAAAAAAGAAAATTTCTTCATTTATATTATTGAGCTGCCATTTTAGCAGTAGATTCTGCACCTCCAACACTTCCTCTGTACGCAATTCTTATTCCCTTCTTCCTTTGAAAAAAAGAAAAGGAATTTAGAAATTTATAGTAAAAATACAAAAACCCTTTCATTCCACACCCAGAGTTATAATTTCTACAAGTTATGCCTCTCTGCGAGATCTGTACGAGTATAAAATATCATAAATTTTCAAATATAAGATTTTCATTCGATTTTTACTTACTTTTTTGAAAGTAACAAAGGTTATTGTTATCCATTCCGAAGATACTCCCATGATAAAATGAGTATGCTTGGAGAAACAATAATTTTCTTATTAGACACATTTTCATTTGTTCAATAATATTTTTGTAAAAATCTAGCTTACTATTTCAAAGAAAATGTTTGTTGTGACAAACATCGAAGAAAAAGTTCTACATAAGATAGACAGACGCAATTCAAATTTTCGTCAAATTTTATT
This sequence comes from Rotaria sp. Silwood1, assembly GCA_905250075.1. Lineage (NCBI taxonomy): Eukaryota > Metazoa > Rotifera > Eurotatoria > Philodinida > Philodinidae > Rotaria > Rotaria sp. Silwood1. The sequence goes on along the minus strand of CAJNOP010003909.1, from coordinate 3,786 downwards.
TTTCAGTTTTCTTCTATAGGGAAAAAAGAGAATATCGATTACATTTTTTTATTCGTTCTGTAGAATGTTTTCAAAAAATTCTTTCTAGATTTTCTATGTCAAGTTGCATGGGAAAAATAAATTGTTGGCATCATTCAAATAATATGTGATTAAATAATATTTGGAACTCCAATGATCTTCGGGAAACAAAGTTACTCTGTACCATGAGAGAATCAAGTCTTCTCAGCTTGAATGGAATCAAGTATTCTTTTTTGAAATACTTTTTTCATTGAAATTTCATTCTAATATGATCGTAAACTAAATTTACTTATACCAAATTGGAGAGGAGTACAAATAGGATTTCGATGACGAATATCTAAATATGAAACATATTGTCAAAGGCTAGCCTATTTTATAGTGTTGTGATACGAGTGTCGAAAAATTACTTTCTCAGAAATGAATAATTATTTTAAGAAAACAGTGGTTCATTTTTTTTCCGGGGAATACAACGCTTACAATAGCATTAGAAGAGAACTGTATCCATTTAACTGAAAAGATTTGATCTTCTTTTTGTGGCCTAGAGAAGAGAAGTACCATTCTATAAAGATCATTGGGATTTAAGATTCTATATTTACATGTTATTTGAACAAAATCAACAATTTATTTTTCTCAATCAACTTTGTATAGAGCACCGAATGATAATTTTTGAAAATTTTCTATTAAATATATATAAAAAAAAATAGATATTCATATTTCTTTTTTCCTATAATATTTGAAAGTTTTTATTTTCTCATAATTTCCTTTGGATTTAATATTATATTAATGTTTGATAAGTTTATATATTTTGGGTATAGGCCATAGGGAATTGTACAAAGTGTCTTAGTTTTCTTTATTCATTTTCTGTTGAGAAAATATATTTATTTTTATATTAAAAGGTATAGAGTTTCAAGCTTTGTGAATCAATTTACTTTATTTTTCATAGAAGTTTTACTTCTTAATGCGCAATGGAAAAACTTCACTAGTGCTCTCTCCAAGAAGAAAGTTATTGGAACTGACAGTTATCTATTTTTTTTTAGCTACATTTCTCAAAGTCATCTTGTTACAAGTCAGACTTTCTGAAATAAAAAACTTATTGGTATATCATCGGATATAAAATTCAATTCTGAACAATACGTTGTAACTATTTAATTAAATAGTAAAAGAACTCAGGTCTAGATTTATCAAAAAAGTGATTTTTTGTAGTTGTTACATATCTACTTTACATATTGTTTCTTTTAAAGATGTCCACTAAAATTCGGAAGCATGCCACAAAACGTAAGGAGTTTTGTGGTGAATTCTTTAAGTCTTAATTTCAGTTGAATAATTATTTAAAAAACTTCATCCTCTTTTATTGTTTTTTCATTGTCACATTTTTGCTTGAGAAAAAAAGTAAATAGTTTCCAAAATTTTTAAATTCTTCATCTTTTAATAAGAAAATGAACATATTATCTGAATAGTAAATAAACGAAAGAAAACGCAGAAATTTAATGTAATTCCTTATGACCCACTCATTACTTTCATTACTAATTAAATTCTCTATTGAATTGAATATATCATAGAAGTATATGTTTAATTTGGGATATAAAAACGTACTAAAAATGATTTGAATTTATCAAGAAACGAAAATTCTATTCGTCTCACTACACTCAGAATTTTTGAAACCTTATGGAATAGATGAAAATGTGTTTAATAAGAAAATCATTGTTTCTTTAGAAATGTTGATTGTATTAAAAACACAATTTTAAGACTATATAGAACTTTTTATACTGTATCAATATATATATATGTATTGGATTAACAACGTGTATTAGAGAACTTTTATACTAGTAAGAGACACATAAAGATTTATCATTTGTGGAGCCGTAGTTCTATCCGAATGAATCCATCCGTCATGTAAATTTCAGAATATGTGTAGTTGTATTTTCTCCTCAAGCTAACCGTAAAAGAAATTAAAATCTCCGGAGAAAGGTAGCTTCCTTCTCTTTTAACTAGCCTTTTTCTTAGTAAAAAAGTAATACCGCTTTTTTATGATCAATATTTCTTAAATGGTTGAGTTATTTCTATTTTAACGAGATATGTCAAGTGAATTTAAATTCTTAGTCATCAGTTCAGCAATACTTTTTTGCTATAGGAAATTCTAGGTTTGTCTGAATGGTCAAAGGTAATGATAGAAAAGATCATTACAATGCTCATTTCGTTGTTGCGCTTTTGCATCCTACTGAATCTTATTATAAATTCATAAAAAATCGATTGATCAAATATTTTTGATTTGCAAATAAAACTGCTTTCTATTTTTCTTTACACCAGAGAAATAAATGCTTCTTTTATGGTGATCTACAGTTTACTAATAATATCTGAAGTCTTTTTTTTAGTATTATCGTAGCATATTGATTTAAGATTAAAGAAAAAAACTTGTTGCTCTCTAACTATGAATTTCTCGATCAATTTTCGTAGAATCCTCGCCTAAAGATTCTATATCACATTCCTTTAATCTCAGTTTAATGTTTATTACAGATGATAACTTGAATATCATACTTCAGCAGTGTTTTATGAGTCAAGATTAACTTCAAAAGACATTGCCAGTTTTTCAGTATTCTTGACAAATACTAGAGAAAAATGCAATAAATATAATATTTAAATCTAATATTATATTCGTTTTCGTAATAAAAAAAAGGTATTGCTTTTTTTGCGTAAGTATTCATATGCATCCGCTCTTTTAGCAATCTTTCTCTAAGATTAGTAATATAATTGGTGTTTGCCATGAATCTAGTATATAAATAACGGTGCGGCAGAATAAATGCAGACTTGTATTTTGACCATAACTATTGTAGCTTTTATACTATCGACCTAATTCTTTTTTTCTAAACGATAGTCCATGAAATTCTCTACAAAATCACATGCAAAAGATTTTTCAAACTACAAAAAGGCTAAGTAATAAAACGAAGAAAAACGGTACAAAAATCTTCAACTTTCTAGCTCAATGGGCATTAACATTTGGAATATGTTTCGATAATTTATACACATGTTTAAATTATGAAAGGAAGGTTCTCAGGTATTTTCAAATACGGTCTTTCTGATATCTTTGAAAAAAGTTTCTTTAAAAGTGATCTTCGCCTATTAAATCGATATTTTCCGAAAACTCATTGAAAACGTCTTCATTTGGATTTTCAAGAAAACGTGATGCACAAAAAAAGTCTTCATGATTCGAGCGAGTGTACAGGAATGTAGTCGACTATGTTAGCTTTTAAAGAAAAAAAACTGCCCAAAACAATGCTATTTTTACTGGATGACATGCGTTTCAGTACAAGCATCAAAAACATGAAATTACAACTGAAGTTTTTTCGAAAAAGCGAAAGAATTGAACCATAGTTTTATACTCATTTTTTATGAAAAATATTTTTGAAGACATTAACTTGTTCACAATGTGATGCTCTTTATCATGATTGACTTAGTCTTTTTTTTAGTTTCCCATATGGAAAGCCAATTTTAGAAAAATCGAGATTTCTGCTAGAAAGTTGAAAATTTTTGCACTTTTTTTATTCGTTTTAGTACGTAGCCGTTTTTTAGTTTAAAAGATCCTTTGAACATGGTTTCGTAGAGAATTTTACGGGCTATCATTTAAAGACAAGAATTAAGTCGATAACATAAAAGCTAAAAAAATTATGGTCAAAATACAAATCGTTCATTTATTCTGCCGCACCCATTATTATAGAATTTACAAGGCGTAGCTGAAGTATAGACTGTGTTAGGTTTGTTCGATATATATAT
>CAJNOP010003908.1:0-11693 GCA_905250075.1 Rotaria sp. Silwood1 | reverse complement strand
TCAGATCGTTTGGTCGACATCTGGCGGAGATATTCAAAAAACTTATCGGGAAAGGACTTTTGGAACACCCGGTATATTTCCGGGAGGCCTTGATTAGCAACATATCAGTTAGTTTATTTTTGTTTGGCTGAATCTTCGGAAAACCTTATGTTTTTATTAAATCGACGACAACAGCTCATTCACAACAATGAAAACGCAGTCTTTTTTTGCTGTTTAAGAATCCTGCTGTCATGTATGAATCTATTCTATGAGGTTTTATAGAGTTTTCGAATAGCGTCCATATCATTCGGTCATTTAAATCAACTATCATATAACGCTTGTAAAGGTTACTGATTCAAAGCTTTTACTGTCATGCTTTATGATGAAAAGAATTAGTCGTTACACTTAACTGTTGGAAAAATCCTTGCTCAGTTTTTTATTGTCATTTTTGTGAAATGAAAGTATAGAAGTTTCTCTCTTTCTGCTTCGAAATTTTTTGCGTTTTCGGTGAATAGTAGACTCTTGCCTTCAGATAAGTTCTGTTCGATGTAGTTTTATTATCATGAATAAAAACAAACTCTAGATTTTATTACATACTATATTAGAATTATACCTGCTGAGAAAGTCAGTTCTCATATCAACAGTAGATCTCGACTTAGAATGATAGAAAAATATTCTGAAGTATTCTGTTGTTTGTCTTATTGTATAAGATCAAGTACTTGATTTTGCTAATTTATTTGGAAAAACGGTGTGTACTGCTGACATTTTCTGTGTCGACGTAGAATGTCGATTGAAAAAGAAACTTGAATACTTTTTTAACAATTGAAGCGATTTTCGTGAGCTTTGTATAGTTTCATCCTATATTTGGTTAAAGTTTTATTCCTTGTAAAATTTGTTTCTGATAAGTATAAAAATAACTATTTACAAATATAAGGCACACAGCTATGGTTTTCAAAAAGGTATATAAAAATATCATATAAAATTTATTTCGATCTTGTTATTCCCATATCGTATAGTTTTCATCAAAACTGACAGTTGACTGTGGTTCTTTAAAAAACTGATGATTTGAACGGTTTTCTCATTCTTTTTTATAAATTTTCCAAACAATTCACTACTAAATTATCATGTTCACTTTTGAATTGATTACGTGATTTACCGAAGGGCTACTTTTTTCGCGCAATCATTAATAATAAATCAATGTCGAGAACTGAGCTAATATAGCTGGTGTCACCGATACCGGTGGCTTCAATGCGCTCATATTATAATCAAAACGTGATTTCGATTAAAATCTAACAATTTTGTAAGAGTTCCAAAAAAGATGTACGAAATGCGTGGCTAGCCACTGGTTTTCGATCGATTTGAACGACATGGACAATTTTGTTAATCTACTAATTGCGATATTAATCAGACATCATAAATCGATAAGACTTGAAATTATCATGCAATTTTTAAAAAGCAACATTTCTAGTAAAATACTAGAGAATCGAGTAAAAACGAAGACCTAGGCTAGAATACCCTATTTTATTTCACAGAGCTGGAGTATCTCTACGCTGTAGTGTCCGTGCTTTCTATATAAACATGTAGACAGCAATTATTATAAGACATCGGTCAAATATCTAGTTCAGATGAAAAATGAGATTAATAATAGCATCGAAATTTTATATGGTATCTTTTATATTTTTTCGAAAACGATAACTCTGTGCCTTACATTTGTTAGTAGATGTGAGGCAATAAAAAGTAATCAACTAGAATGAGAATTCCAAACTGTTTCTAAATGTATATTCAGAAATTTTTTTCTGATTTAAAATTAATCCAGTGAGAGCAAACCTTCGATGGGGACCCAAAACGACGTTTGTACAGAATTTTGTATGTATTGAATATTTGTACATTGACTGAAATTGCCTCAATTCTAATTATAGGAAAGTCTTCTTCTACGCTAATTTGTAGATATTTCGTTACCCACATATTGTTGAAAAATATCAAAATCTATTCTATTGTAAACATCAAAAGTTTCCAAAAATCGGTTCTTTTGAAAAATGTAATCTCATTTACAGAATGACATTCAGAAAACTGCTGTTCTGATTTCGACTGTTCTAAGATATTACTTATTGAAATCCATGATTTTTTACAGTGTGAAATTCTCTATAAAAGTAGAAAGGAAGTATTATACCGAAATAACCTGTTGAAAAATTGCGCATCATCGAAAAAAGCTTATTTTTCGTGGCACAAACAACTTTTTTTAAAATTTATTGCGGTATTTGTTCGTAGCTAAATAGTCACAAGTCAAGACCAAGGTCGAAGGATACATTCGAAAAGATATTGAATTATCTTCAAGTCGAGCTTGATGTCCGAAAAATGAGTAAACATGGCTATTTAGACCTTTAAAACGTATCTTTTGTACAAACCTTCTTGTCGGTCTCCATCAAAGATTCGCTCTTACCGGATTAACTTTAATTCATAAAAGATTCGTAATATATATTCAGAAAGAGTACGAAATTCTCATTCTAGCTGACTATTTTTGATTCTCTCCTGAAAAATTTAAGTGAAAGAAAATTGAACATGTTTTATGAAAAGTCTTTTTACACACAGATTATTAGAGACAAATTTTACATGAAATCAAGCTTCAAAAAAATATAGAATAAAACTATACAAAACTCACGAAAATTGCTTAAACTGTTAAAAATATATTCAAGTGAACATGTGTTAAACATATTAATCTTCTTTTTTATTTAGAAAAATAATAAGAGCAAGCAGAATGATAACTACTTGTAACATTTGGTTATGTATTTTATATTTAGGCTAACCACAAGAACAACTGCCACGGTAAGTATTATTTAAAAAGAAAATCAAGTCGACTTCTATATTCACCACAGAGAAGGTTGCTGTTTCCTGAGCGATTCCTAGGAATGTTACGGGGAGTATCTGAGGATATTTTAAGGGGTTCTTGACTAAAGCAAGAAACAGAACAGTTAGAGACCTAATGTGTCTTTCTGACATCACAGTGCATATATATCCTCGTACTAGAAGAAGCCATATAATATGTACTAGCGCACAAAGTTTTCAGAGTGGTTTTCTAATTTATTTTTTCGATAAAGTTTTCAAAAAGATCTTGAAAAAGATTAGTCTTTATATTCAAATGACTATTATCTCGAAAAAACCCATCTGGTAAGCATGTAATGACGAAGCACCTACTCCTTCACTGAGACTGATTTAAATGCCTGAAGTTTTGTCCTACTAATACTTGTGAGTTACCACAGTAATACTTCGCGCAGCTATTAATTTTTTTCAAATACAAAGTTCTGTGTTTTGTAACTAAAAACATCGGAAAAATGCTGAGTGCGCGAAAAGATCGTTAGTAATCGATGTAAAAACAAACATTGAACTGAATTAAAATCTAAGACTATTTGTATGAGACCTAAACGTTCAGATTATTACTAGCAAGGAGAGCTTGAAAGAATGTCGACAAGTGAAAATGTAAGATGAATTCTGCTCGACTACTTTCGACAGTTGTTTAATCTGGAGGTTGGTTGGCATCTAAGATATTCATGACATGTTGTAATGCGCTGTGAAGGTATATTCGCTTTCTCCAAAAATACTGAAGGATTTGAAATGGACACAGCTAACTATTGTCGTTAAATCAGAGATAGATATCAACAAGAATCCAACAAAAGGATCTACCAATGACTGTTAATGTTAGTTAACATAAGATGAGCCGAAATTCACACTCAGAGTCACATCTAGTTTCCTAAACGATTCACAGTTTAAAAAAGTCGGAAACCGCTAGGGATCTTGATCAATCCTCTTTTGAATTCTGTCAGGATCTTGAAATTTTCTGGCTACGCACTTTCTTCAACATTTTGTCGTTTTCTTAGATAAAAAGAGTGAATCTTTGAATGACTCTGATTGAATCAACCAAGGATCTGGAACGAAAGCGTCAAGAATTTTCACTGAAGTAGTACAATTTTGATCTCTGTGAGGATTCAGAATTGGCTACAAGCAAATACAGTGATTCTGCTAGAATCTTACGACTCTTTATCTTAGTAGATTTTTTCTAAATTATTTTTGATGTCACTGTAGTATATATTTGATTTAAAAGATGTTTTTTTTTGTCCGAGGATATTTTTGAGAAGTTATTAAATAAGGTGTTAATTGTAATTTAGTTATTTCAATATTTTTTCATTGCACACTTGTTTCTAGTATGTGGCAAAATATTCGGTAAAGCTGTGTGGTTTCGTTTACGCATGAGAGACGTGCTATATATATTTTTGAAACCTATTGGAATCAAAATGTAACTAGTGAAGTTTTTTCGATAGGAAAAGAATATTCGGAAAGATATTATATTGTTACTGACTCTTCGGGATGATTTATATTCGTTTGAAACTGGAGTAGTAGTTTAAATTTAAGTTAGATTTCAAGATATTGAACTTTGAAGTCACATACAATGACAAGACACACTTCAGTTGACTAAGCTGATCGGAATGCACACTGAAGGTCTAAAGAGCAATTGTTGATGTGTTCACTTCTTTTCTGTTCTCTTTAGAAAATTCTTCGAAGCTCCTGTTACGAAAATTTGTCATATCCTTAAGGAATCCTATATCGATATAACAATATGTGGACAAAAATTTATTTTTCTACTCGGAACCATTGAAACTGGCCGAATCTTGAGCCAAAAGCATTGACATACTGATTAGGACCCTGAATCGAATCCTGCAAACATTTTGAAATTCCATAATAATACACTTCTTTCACGATTTTATCAAGGACTTTTCCTAGCGGACGCCATTTGGCAATACCTCATCGTAAAGGAGCCAAATTTTTAAAACTTGCTTTTCAGCTGCAGTGATCAAAGCAATGTGCTATATCATTTTTTCATAGAAATATACCTATCACTGGAAAAGAAATATCCCTCGTTCCGTTGATGAGAAGAGATCTTTTATATCCCTATCGAGTTGCGAGAGCTTCCATACAGTCTCTCTTAGTTTTACATCGACTTTTTTTCTGGCAACATTTAACTATGATAGTTTTGCAGCTCTGATCAAGTTGTACAGAAATTTGTAGTTAGACTTTCATTCGACTTATGAGCTAACCGTAGCGGAGCAGGCTCAAAAGTTGATTTTACTAAAAAGATAGTCTCGAAATCTAGCTGTTTTACTCTCCATAATTTCTCTTCCGAAATTTCGAGTTCATCGTAAAATATAGCATAAAAAGTTGCCCATTTAAAATAATTTTCGAGTGTAGACTTGTAGCACTCATTTTTTGAAGAGGCTAGTGGATTCGTGAAAAAAGCGGCACTCGATGCTGAAATCGAAGGAGAAGAATAAAGCAGAAAGGTTTCAAGGCTAGTTGTCGATAAAATTGACTTTTGAGTTTGCTTTGTTGCAGTTAATGTATGAGTCAAATGAAAATCAAACATAAAATGCTACACGACTTGATAAGGACTACAGGTCTAGCATACTAAAATCTTGTCAGAAAAAAATAGACGTAAATCTGAGAGTAGCCGAAACATCCTATACATGTTTTTATCTTTTTCCCGAATTGACTTTACGACTAAATGAAAAAACTACAAAGATTGCACTTTAATAAATAAAAGATAAAACCTGAAATTTGAAAAATATTGACTCATAGTGGCCGGATGTTGCCCGATGGCAGCATAAAGCCATTGGGCACCTCAGCAGTTCTTTGTTCCGATAAATTCACCTTTGCTATCCCCCTTGATGTCGAAAAAATGTTCATGACGCACTCATTACGGATAATAAATATAAAAGATATAGACTTGTGAGGTTTTTGCTTCATTTTCTTAACATACGGAATACTATCAATAAAAATAAGTGCAGCAATACTCCTGTCTTCTGTCCAACTCTGATACGGAAGCATGTTAGCAGTGAATTTCGATTTCGACACATGGGTGATGCACCAGCAAGCAACGAGTTAACAATTGCTTCCCATATTTTTTCATGTTTCATCCGTACGTTAGTTCTCCGTGTTTTCTGAACTTTTGAGTATCACGTAACTTAAATTTGTTCTTCTTTCTACTTTCGTCCATAATCACCGCTTAAAACATACTCATAAAGAGATTAACTAACTGCTAACATAAATAGTTAAGTAAACAGTTTCAATGAGAAAACCACAATGTTTTCAATCGATTGTTACGTTTAGAATTTCATCAAGAAGGAATAACTGCTATAATGGCAGAAAATGTTTCACATGAGTATCAACTCGAAAACCAAATGACTGGTTAGCTGAAGATAATAACAAAAACTTAAGTTTTGCTCACTCGTTCTGAACACATCTGTTCTCAATAGAAACGTGTTACACTACCGTCAAACTCTTAAGACCTTTCTCTTCAAAAATCGATTCCAGGTTTAAGTACATTCAAATCATCTAAAATTTTCAGAGCACGTTGAAACTGAACTGGAGACGTTACGGTAAAGTTTCCAATTCTATACTATGATGTTTGATAGAGATATGAATCAAACAAGAACAAAAAAGTAGCTCATTTCGCAACCCATTTTTCTCTATCCGGACTCTTTCAACATATTAAAATTTATTTTGTTTAAAAGAGTATTCTAGGATGAAGCGTCTTACCGAGAGACGCCAATTTACATAAGTTTTGGTATACATAATAAAAAAAAACTTGATTAAGAAAGGATTCTGTGGTGCTCCTCAACTTGACATGCTTTTCTAAGTAAAGTTAAATATTTGAATGAGCCTGAACAGATAAATTTGGGTTGCGCATTTGAATAAGTATAATCCGAGAAAAAAACGAAAGATATTTTTTTTTTAAGAAGTGGATGACAAAAGTTATCAAAAATTTTGCCCCAAAACGGGATTTCGATCTAAAATCCATATTGTTTTCGAAAGAGTAGGGCTTGGGCTACCTCCAGAATATATTTATCCCAGTTTTCATTTTTTTTCACAAAAATTGACTTTTTCTGAGGGGGAAGACCTTATATCATGTCAAAAGAATGAATAAACAGACTTCCGATATTATGTCTTTGAGAAATTAATTTCGCAAAAAAATTTTTACTTCTGATCTTCGAACTACGACTCAAAGAGGGAATATAGCCCCATCCTAAAGCTTATTACTTTCGCTAAAAAAATTGAGCTTGCGCCGCCTGTGAATCTCGACTATCTAGATGGAATGGTTACTACTGATTGGCCAGTTCTATGCCGACACAGGTGATATGCTGATCGATTAACGCTATAAAGAGAGGATGTCAGTACTATTTATATGGTATATATGTGGACTAGTCAGCTAACTTTTCAGTATGATATGAATCCGATTTTCTAAACAGATAGTACATTTATAGACCGATTATTATAATGAAACTTAACACAAGCAATGCTTATCTCACCCAGTGAAATTAAGTAACGATGCAGTAAAGAAAAGATGCAAGTACTGGTATTGATCTTAGATAGTGGCGATGGTTACTCTCCAATTACTCATTTCGTTTAGAGAATTTTTAGTCAGGCTTTTCTGACCAGTTCTAATTAATATTTTTCTGGATCGGCGATGCATGTATACGTCATGATTTCTTTGGAAACCAAAAGGAGGCATGTATATATTATGGATTATAACTAATTTCGCATGCAATAAGTGTATACCTCATATAAAAAGATATTAACTTTAAATTGCTTTCATTCAAAGGATGATTCAACAAATAACCCTATGGGAATAAATTCATCTACGTACATCTTTTTTTGTATGATTTCTCGTCGAGGAATGAATGTGAAATTTCGAACCTTTCAAGGTAAAGAGAACTCAAGTATTACAGTCACAACGATCATGATTATAAAGTTTTCCATTCCTTCACTTGACTTGAGAAAAAGATTCACTCTCGCTATAACTTTCTTTGGAGTAACCAGGGCTCAAACAAGGCGCCTTTTTGTCTTCTGAATATCACTAAATATTGCGAGATATGCCACAATTAATCTATAAAAAAGTTTTTCCAACAAAGTGAATATGCACTTCACTTTGACTAAAATGATAATAAAAAAAGTTCAGTTCGATCGGTTTCAGTACGAAGAAGATAGTAGAAAAAATTGTAAATTTTCTTCCAAAAGTTGTTTCCTGGAAGACAAAAAAGAGAGTGCAAATTGTCTGCTTTCATAGTGTGAGTCTTGGTATCGTTTCCTCTTTTTTTGATCGAAATATGAGTTCCAATTTCTCATCTACGTGAAATAGGTAGAAGATAAGTGAACCTGTATATCTGTGAGAAGAAAAAACGAAAAGCTTAAAAAATTTGCACCGCAATGTGCCCGAGAGAAAATTTTCTTCAAGTATTCTACTTTTTCTCTTTACAGAGAAAATTATTCTGCCGTAAAAGGACTACAATTCAAAAATTTAACTATAGCACTCAATCCGAAGATCAGTTACTTCCATGGGAGGATGTAAAAGTTCCAATGCCGATTGGTTGACTGGGTATCCATCTGTTTTAGATATCCAGCACACCGATCTAGAATTGATTCGAAGATCAATATTTTTGTTTTTGATCACAGACTACTGGGGCCAAAGAATCCGAATCCAAAAATCTGATTTCAAATTCGGAATCTTCGACTACGAAAACCTTTCGTGAAAAACAGAAGATGCATCCGTAGTTGAATGGCATAAATTTTGCTATATAAAATGTACCAAAAAAGCAGATTATATGGAGCCTTGACAGGTAATAAGTTCGATTTATACCACATTAGTAGATTAAAAGGTCGCAAGGAATCATGTTTGCTAATGGAAAATCTGCGTCGACTACAGTTCATTACAAAAAGTTAACTCTTAATATGTTGTGTTGAACCGTTTTTATTACAATTCACCCACTGCTTTGACCTCATAGTATTGATGACATAAATTTTATAATGAAAGTATCTAATTTTTTTCTGCTAAATATGTTTTCGACTATGTTCAACGAAGAATCATCGGAACAATGTAATACGAACAATATTTTACGGTTTAAAATCCTTAACTGTTCATCAGCTGTTGTTTTTAAAGGTATATACTATTCAAACAACAACTCTCTATAATTATCCTACTCCCTAGAGTGAAGATTAATGATTTCTTGAACAAATGATTCGAAGAAAAAATTACGTCAGCAAATGCTTTGCAATTAACAGAAAAGATATAAACTATCAATTTACAAAACTAGTTGCTAAAATATTTGCTGATATAAAAATTTTGTTATCAATATGTTACCGAGTGATTTCAGCAACTATCAGAGCTGTTTGTGTACACTATGCACAACATCCACACTTGAGTAACTCAAATAGTAGCGACAAATCTTGATATTCTTGCTCAGTAGACTTCTATTTCTCTATGAAACAGAGCTGACTCTATTCAAAGTCATATAGTCTTGATTTTTCAATTTTCTATGCAGAAATCGATATTTAAGGGATTAATAAGCAGTACATACTTCGTCGTCACGGGACTCCATCGTACACCTTAGTATTTTGGCACACTTTTGATCAATCCGGAAGTCTTCGCTGCTACGTTTGCTTGCCATGTATAGAAAGCTATTGAAATATTATAAATAACCTCTAAACAGAAAAGAAATTAATTCAGCTTTTATTATCAATGATGAATTATCGGATGATCTAAATAGAAAAGGTACTTTTTTTCTTTCTTTACTTTTAGTGCACAATAGGAAGCAACTGACAAATTCTACACTCTTATAATACTTAGAGTTGACCAAAAGTTCTGATCCTGGTGTTTGAAATTTTATAAAGTATTTAATATGTAAAGTTTCATTGTACGAATTCACAGTAGGTGCCACGTCTGCAACAATGTATATAACAACTCTATCTTGAATATATTTCTAACATGCTTTTAGATTAAGATAGTAAAGAACATTTTCGAAAAAGAATTTTAAAAACTTTGAACAAACTCTTAGAAAGGATGGAACTTTATATAAATAATCATGGTGACTATTTTGAACATTTAATAAGATAGAACAAAAAATATCTTCTTTTTTATATTTTTATGTGATATTGTCAGAAGGTTTGAACAACCCTAGGTATGTAGCGTAACGCTGTCTGAAAAACGTTATGAAGGCTTTATCAATACACCATCCCTCTTTGGCTAACATCCAACGGAATCATAGCGTCAAATGTAACAAGCTTTCTAGATCTGGACACTCTGGAATTCGGTTATTTTTCATCTAAGTTTGATTCTTCTGTGAGCATTGATTGAAGTAGAAACCGAATTCAATCAAGTTTGTAAACTAGTGAACGCCATGTAGTACAATTCGTCGTAAAAGAAAGAAGATCTGGCTCAACTACCTTATAGAAAAAAAGAGTGGCTTCACAAATGAGTGGTGAATACAAAATTGAAAGAAAACTGTTTGAAAGGACTTTGTTTGATTTCTTGGTCTATTTTGAATCAGGATATCATATGTGGTTTTGCAGAGGAATTCGTGTTGCATCGAATGGCATATACGGTATCAAATCGGTGCTCTCTTCTTCGTACATAGAAAAGAGTTCGATAGTTATGGGTTTCATCATTCGGAAGAACAAACAAAGATGCATCGAATCGTACTTTATAGGTTTATTTTTCTAACATGATTTTTTTAAGGTTTCCAATGAGGCCCTTTGAAAAAGCCTGCCATGTGCGGTGTTCACAACAGTTTTTCGATTGTCACGTATATATTCAAATCAGCAATGAAAGTTTTGCAAAGCTATACAATTTTCAGATATTCAGAGTTACTCATTCAGGTGCTAAAGGTATTTTAGTCGAAGCTAACTGCAGATCTTTATCTCTTTTTTCATTATAATTCATTCAAAAAATTCTGATTCGCCGTGTCTCTTAAATAGGCATTAGTATTACAGTCACATATGACACAAAAGAAGTTCGTATCAAAATGTTATCATTGTGACATCAGCTGAACAATGATGAAATACTATAGAAAAATAGTGCATGGTTTGTACTATCTCTGTATATAAAACGAAAGTTTGCATAAGCTTACTGTGCGGTGCTATAGTAGCACTGCTACTGTTTTGGAATGCTCTAAGTAAACCCTTTGTAAAAAGAAAAAGTTTCTTGACATCAAGACTCCTCGAGAGAAGTGCACGCTTAGAACTACAGGAGGAAGGTTTGGTGTTTTATTATTTTCTTTTGATCTTTATACCATTCGATGCGGAGCAAATTCCTCTACAAAATCACATATGATATTCTGCTTCAAGGTAGATCACCAAGTTCGGCAAGGTTATTTTATCCTTTGTCTTGCATATTTAGAGTGAACGCATAATCATAATAATTCATCAGAAACGAGCCACTATCATGATTTTCCTAAATCAACTCTGCAATAACTTTTCGAAGATTTGACAAGGTTCAATCGTCTTCGACCTACCTGAGCTACTGGATTGAACTATAGTGCTCTTTGAAAATACTATGCTTTGAACATCTCGAACTGATATTTGGAGCCAGTGCTAGTCTCACGAGAAAAATATCCCTAGTGATTAATCGTTTTTGAGTTCGAACTCTTTGGATAAAGTAGATCCCAGTGAGATATGAAAAACACCAAAAGGATAAGGGCCTCTAGACATTCTCTCCAGAGTTATAGCAATTTTACTGAAACTTTTCCTGCAGATAGATCTACTTGTAACTAGCAAGCGCTGAAATTTTTAGTTTAAAGAAATTTTTCCTCTACGAGATATTGAATCTTCAAAAAGACTTGAGACTCACATCTTTCATGGAAGATGAGTGATCTTGCAAAGTGAATGTCTCTTAA
>CAJNOP010003907.1:0-11694 GCA_905250075.1 Rotaria sp. Silwood1 | reverse complement strand
TCTACGAACTTCTCATAAAAAGTTACAAGCATCACAAAAATCATGAATAAGGCGTTTTTAGTCGATTTTTTAAAAAATTTCGTTTTTTCATGATTTTTGTGATGCTTGTAACTTTTTATGAGAAGTTCGTAGAAAACTTGGCGACTCCTCATTTTGCTCAGAATTTTGTGCTCTTTAAGATGGCACCGTTTAAAAATAGCTCTGGCAAAGTCTTCTAAAAGCTGAAAAATACCGTGTTCGGTTTTTTAGGAGCCTTGCCATTATTGTTCATCTGTGAAATCTTGCTATAAAATGTATTGGATAGAAAACTCCATTGACTATTAAAATCACTATTTGGATTGGAACTACGTGCTTAACATCATGAAAAAAACCAAAAAAATCGTTTTTTCTAAACTTTTCCCACTACTTTAGTTGCATCAGTGAAATTCTTTATTAATACAAAGTGTTTGATATTTTTGATATCAATAATCACATAATTGATGTTTCAATATACAGAAATATTTGAATCGTTTTTTATGTAATTTTACTTGCTTCCTTCCGTAACTCGTGATAACCTATCGGTTGACAGACGATCATTTTTCTCAGTCAATAGCCATACTGCTGGCTGTTTATGTATTTGAATAGTCTCCTAGGCAAATTTAAAATTTGCCTGAATCTCAATTTTGCCTATAACATATATATTCATTGTGTATTGTCGTGATATTTATATACAAATGATAAACGTTTTATTTAAGTATTTATGTTCAATACTTTTTTTTACAGTTTTAAAATACGTGGCATTATGTCTAAGTAGGAGTGACCTTACCATCAATCCTCCTTCCGCTACTGAATTTTTTTAAAATGTTTATATTTAAACCTTCCTCATTTGGGTTTTGACATTTATTGATTGTATTCTATTTTCTTGTATGTTTACTGATCTCAATCTAAAATATATATTGAAAGAGATAAATTTGCAACTTCAAGATTTGAAAAGAAGAGGTTCTGAATGAGAAAATTACGATAAATGTTCTTTGACTGTTCTATTAATTCTTGATGTATCTGAACACATTTTCCTGCAATAGTAGTATTTCTAAGTGCTTTTGAACTGAAGGTTCCAAGATTCTATAGGATTCCACCGGATTCCATTAGATTCTATCGGATTCCACTGGATTCCATTGGATTCCATTGGACTCCATCGGATTCCATGATTCCATGGGATTCCGTGGGATTCCGTAATATTCCACCGGATTCCAGGATTCCGTTTTTTTCCCCTTGCCTCTAGTACATTAAAAACCTCCGTTAACTTTGAGATAAAACTCCATCGTTGACGTTTTATACTGACTGATTTTCTCAGAAACTCGCTCTCACGAACTGGCTCTACAATATGATATAATTGAATAAAAAAAAAAAGTTCAGATTTGATTAGGTTAATGCTAACATTTGTACTCATAGACACATAGATCAATTTGAAACGAAACTCGCAAATGAATCATTCCAATCTTCTCGGGATCAAAGAATTAGAATATATTTCAAAGAATCAATGGTTTTTAATGTTCTGAATGTGTTCTGCATGTTCAAATTACAATTTTCAAGATTGGTCGGTGTTTTCATAAGAATTTTATCAAAATACTAAAGAGTAAACATATATTCTGAAATTGGTACTTTTATTCAATAGTTTGAACTCAGTGAATACTACATTTTTGCCAACAACGCCGATCCCAATTGAATTAACAACCTAAAAATAGTACTATATTATCCTAAAAAGATGAAATAACTATGATTACAACTCTACTGATGTCCAGCACTAATCATCAATAAGTAAATATACTACATAAAAAATATAATATGACAAATGTTATTTAACCCTTTGAAATTCGGAGAAATCAAGATCGAAATTTCAGTGAGTACAGATGCTTTTTCAAAACGTTTATGAATTCTAACATGATGTCATGAAAGAGTTTTCCAAGACTTTAAAAACAACAATTTTAGTGTTACTATATATTCTCTAATATACCGTTTCGGTTTATAGCAATACCAACAAAGTATTTGAAGATACTGTTAGGGTATTCGAACTAGTATCCTGAAAAACCAAAGAATTGCCGAGCATTCGCAAATTCATTTGAAAGCTCTTATGGACATCTGAAACGGTATTTGGAATGAGTTTTATTATCTCAGAAACGGATCTTTTGTAGAATGCATTTGATAGTGTAAAAACCTTTATTTCTCAATGTGACGTATGTTCCGATAGAAAAGCATTTCCAAAACCAGCAGTTGCTAGGTTAATATCAATGCGAGAATAACAGTTACCATAGTATGGATTTTACATTTTAGAAAAACCTATCCTGTCTATCGGATAAATTACTCGTCTCCAGATAGATTTAATAGATACGAGGAGCCTCCTGGATGGAAAATACAAGTGAAATCGTCACACAAAGGATCATTTCAAGAAATTTTCCTGAGCTCATTCGTTACAGTCCAAAGAGGCAAAATATGTTGCTGAAAAACTGCTACAAGAATTTTCATCATTTGGAGCACCATGAATTCTTCAATCTGACAACAGTGAAGAATTCGTAGCAAAAGTTATAAAAGTAATAATTCTGTTATTTGCTAATGTTACACTATTTAGAAAGTTCTTTTCATATTGAGTAGAATTTGAAAAATACATGATCTAATCTCATAATTGTCAGCATTGTCATCCTCAGACCTAACAATTGGTTGAAAGAAGACACGCAACGTTTCAATTAGCTCTCGTGAAATAGATGGAGTCGAATAGTCTTAATGAATAAACATAAGGTAAACAGATCAATAAATTAGCAAAAACTTGTAAGAGGCTGTTAAATTTAGGTATAGAGCAAATAGTTTATTCTAGAAATGCAAACACAGCTGAGACGATCAAAAAATCTCTTTATGAGATGTTATTCGGTCTGAAAACTATGCGTAATATGAAACTTTGGCAAGTTGTGTCAAATCAAAGCATTTTGAATCAACAACAACTTTCACTTGCTTTTATTCATGAACCAAACGAATATGACAATCCAATGATTGTTGTTCATGCCACAATGCCCTCTGGTACAAATATATGTTTAGCTTCTCAAGTCACAAGATTTCAAACGACATCAATTTTATCTTTGTCATTATTACCATTGCAGATAATTCATGTCTTCTCGCACTAGAAGAAGAGGACGATCAAGGTACACTTATCGTCAAAGGTAAAGTTATGAGATATGCCCAGCCAGGGGAAAGTTTTAACGATGCATTACGTAAAAATGAATACAAAATTGATGGCCTAGTTGCTATAAAAATCGTCAAAGTAGACAGAACAAATATTGCACCTAAAGTACTGTTATGTACGATCATATCAGTGGAATTAGCATTAAACAATATCGAAACTCAACAATTATGTACAACAACAGCTAAAATCTCTTTATGATTCCAAGCGCTAGACCTATTGAATCGATCCAACAACATCACCAACAATGACACCCACTCAATCCTGTAAAGCTTATGTGAGGACAGGATCAGTTGATCCTACTGAAGGATGTAATTATAATAGCACTTGCTCAACAAAGAAATGTTGTTGTCGAAGAGCAAAACTACAGTGTGATAGTAAATATCATTCATCTAAAAAGAAACCACGCTCTAATGTCTAGTTTGGCTTTTGTATTTTTGACATATAAAAGTAACAAAGTTGATACTACATATTTAGGAAAATTTTAAATTTTCCTGAATTTAAATTTCTTCTGTGACATATACAATGAATTATAAAATGCAATAAATAATTATTTCAGCTAGACCAATACAAAAAAACTATCTATAACTGTTTACATTCCTTGAATATGAATATTCAAATTAAATATGTTATCAGCAGAATTAGAAAGAAGGTTCTTTAAATGCCATCAGAATAAAACCTCATAATAGTTAAAATTCCACCCACATTCAAAGACATCAGTTCTTTAAATATTTCTTCATTTCATCCTTACAATGATCAATATTTCCTTTCTTACAAGATGGACCAATAGAATTTTTCTATTTCGTTTCCTTCTGTTCTTCACTATATAATAGCATCATATACACTTGGAGAGGGTGTGGGTAGGAGTAGTTAAGTGTGTATTCTTCTCGTTTTACATCCATACTCTAATATATACCCCTGGAAAGTAAAAGCTGGACATGGTATTTCGAATCTATTGACACTCGAGAAGGACATTTTGGAAAACTTAATTATACCATTTGATAGCCCTTGGAATTCTCTATCACCCTGTCTATTTTTGTCTTCGTTTACAGTTAAACATTACCAAAATAAATTGCGTGCAATGAAGGTACCCTTATGTCCAGATTCTCACAGACTGGATTTTTTCTCTGCCACCAAAATTAGTCTTTCAGATTTTTTTATCACTATGGTGTTATCTTTTTTAAAAGTAATTATACATTCTGATAGAGCTTGAAATTCTCTATCAGCCCATATATTTATCTATTGCCTTATATTTGTTTATTGAAAAATAATTTGAATAGAATGAACGGTCCCTCAATCGACAAGTATGAAAAATCTGCAGTTTTTCTTGCTACTTAAATTCAAGACAATATATTAATATATAGGATGATAGAGAATTTCAAGCTCTATCAGAATGTAAAATTTGTTTTTGGAAAAAGTTATTCCTATACGAAAATAATTTGCGAAAGAAACTAAAAAAACAACGAAAAACTGCGGATTTTGTATACTTGTCAATTGAGGAGGCGTTCATTGTATTCAAATTATTTTTCAGCAAACAAATATAAGGCAATAGATAAATATATGGGCTGATAGAGAATTTCAAGCTCTATCAGAATATATAATTACTTTTTTGGAAATGTATTTCTATAGCTGGAGAACTAGTTGAGGAGACAAAATCCAATCTGTGGGAATCTGGACATAAGGGTACCTTCATTTCACTCAATTTATTTTGGTAATATTTAACTGTAAACGAAGACAAAAATAGACAGAGTGATAGAGAATTTCAAGGGCTATCAAATGGTATAATTAAGTTTTCCAAAATGTCCTTCTCGAGCGTCAATAGATTCGAAATACCATGTCCAGCTTTTACTTTCCAGGGGTATATAAAATAACTGAAGAGGCATATGGTTACCACCAGTAACGAGTTTCAGTAGTTTTTGAGACTCATTCGTTTTTAACATCTAAAAAAGATTTTAGTAGACAGACTAACTCATGTCACTTAACTCTATAAAAACTTCATGACATACCTCATCTGCAGTACATCTTATGCACAAATCTAACCGCAAATTTGTCAGCACATTTGAACTAATGCAACAGAGAACAATGAATTTTGTAGTGTACGTACGTGAATCTATGAATTCATTGAACTAAGTGGTACGATTAGTATGTAGAAGAGTTTGATACACATACTGTATAAGTCGATAGACGGCAATGTTTTTACACTATTATAATGGTATTATATCGAAAAACAGTTTTTCCAAAAGAACTTTTGCTGTCATAAATGCATTGTTTTGTACGAATTAGAATGAACTTCAATATTGAGCTAAGGTCATTATACAGATATGAAAAAGCTTATTTTTAATTGACTCCAATCATGTAGCAATGTGTCTTTGTGTTGTTAACTTCAGTTATTCACCTCTCAAGCATATAAGAGTATATGTGAACAGCAGATAAAAAAACAAAAGAAGCTAGATAAGAGGATACACCACTCTGTACTTCTCCTTTTGCTTCCTATCAACATAGAAGCCAATTAGCAATATCCAACGTCGTACCGAAACAGATTTCATATAAACAAACTGTAGCATGTTCGAAAAACAATTCATTCTTATTAACAGTAATTTCTTATCAAATCCGTAACTCATTGTTTTAATTTAATCAAATGCAATAATTTCACGACTCTTGTCGTTTCAATATCATTGTTCCATACAGCCATTGCATCCATCAAAACCGTCCGAAGACATCAAAATTATTTTCTTCATGCATTACTTCAACATTCAATGCGTTATTAACAGCAACTAAATCGCATAAGCTGAAAGGAAGATCACAATTATCTTGTCATGTACCATATTTAAGAATCTTTCTAACTTCTCCACTT
Organism: Rotaria sp. Silwood1; assembly: GCA_905250075.1. Taxonomy (NCBI): domain Eukaryota; kingdom Metazoa; phylum Rotifera; class Eurotatoria; order Philodinida; family Philodinidae; genus Rotaria; species Rotaria sp. Silwood1. Next base: position 5,632 of record CAJNOP010003907.1, on the reverse strand, counting down.
GAAACATCTTTTTAAATATCATTCATTGCCAAGAGGCTCTTCAAACAATTCTTATGCTACTTGATAAAATCGAGATATACATAACCCATGTCGTCGAAATCACCGCACTTTTGACGATTAATCGCGATTTTAAAAAAAACCGCCGATTAATCGCTTGTCTTCGGCGATTTTATCGTCGAAATCTAGCACAAATGGCGATTTTTGTGTGAAAATTAGAAAAATTGCCAATTTTTACGATTTATCGCGATATAACCTCACGATTATTGAACTAATAAATCGCGATATAATCATCGAGTTTTATTTGGCTGTTGACCCAGGTAGTCTATATATGATCGACTTATTTCGTCAAAATCGTTTGGTTTTTCCATGTATTGTGTTTTTGTTGCGGGGGTCCGAAAAAAATCGCCACTTCAGCCAATTAATCGTGATTAATCTCACGATTATCGGACTAATAAATCGCGATAAAATCGTCGATTTTGTGGCGATTTTGATGACATGGGAATATCTCCTCGTTCAAACTACATATCTTCTTCACAAGAACACAAACATCCTATACGTACAACCTCCGATCTAAATGAAAACCAAAATCGTTTAACTGGCTGAAAATAAATACAATTCGGAGGCCTTTATCTTCAGTAAGAAAATATAAAAATAAATAAACTTAAGTCATATATTTAATAGATTTCTTTTTCCTGCTCATCACGCGGTTTTCAATATTAATTTTCTTTATTCTTTTCATGCTTATTTCGGTCGATCAACTCCTTCACCTGCTTCAACAGCTCGCCTGCAATTCCATAGTCTCTGAGGTCAAGTGTTGTGAGTGTCTGTATGAAAAGTGTAAATGATTAAATGGTACGGTTTTAGATAGAATGAATATTCACAGTATTGTCTTGTAAAGCATCAGCGATATGTTCTACTCCTCTATCTCCGATTCCATTGTCTATAAGGCTAAGTATTGTGAGAGTCTGTGTGAAAAGTGTAGATGGTTAAATGCTACAGTTTTAGTAAGAAAGAATATTCACATTGTTGTGCTTTAGAGCATTAGCGAGATGTTGTGCTCCTCTGTCTCCGGTTTGATTGCATGCAATGTTAAGTAATGTGAGTGTCTGTGTGAAAACTATAGATAGTTAAATAGTACGGTTTTAGATAGAATGAATATTCACAGTGTTGTGTCGTACCCAGTTAGTTGAGGAAACCCTATTCTGCCGTGAAAACGATGTTTAATGTCACATCGTTTAAACGACGATATATTGACCAAATTACGCGTTTATCACAAAAAACGATTTTCTACGTCATAAAGTAATATTATGTTCTTGTTGTTTAAACGTCGGATTGTAAATGTCATAAATAGTGATTTGTTGACGTTAAAACCATAATTTTTCTTTATTTTATCTGTCGTAAACGATTCTTTACTTGAAAAAGAAGTTTAATATTTCAGAATCATCTTCGTCTTACATGTAACCTAACCATTTATCTAATTTTATTAATTTGATGATGGACAATACACGTTCGTACTTTTTCTCAATATCTCAATGCATTTCAATGAGTAGGTCTCATTTTGTTTTCGAAAAAGAAGAAGTTAAATTTCTAACAACTCAAAATAGTTATTTAAAGAAATGAAAGTTCATGCATCTATGAAACATAAGATATGAATAGAAGTCTCTTCTACAAACTTTTCTTTTTGTATTGATATTTGTTCAAAAGACTTCTACTCATGCCTTATGTTTTAAAGATGTATGAACTTTCACTTCTTTAAACAAATATTTTGACTTTTTAGAAATTTAACTATTCTGTTTTCTTGAGAATAAAATGAGATCTTTTCATTAGAATATGTTGAGATATTACAAAAACCTGACTGCACTCTTTCTTCTGACACATCGATCGTTTTTTAAGTCTTTTTTCTATACTCTTCGTAGGTAATTAGAAATTTGTCGATCGCTCAAGGATGATGCGTTTGTCTTACATCTGATAAATATTCTATCGAAATCCTCTTAAGTTTTCGTTATGAATTCTGAAGTCTAGTTTATTCTAATATCTATGGAGAAATATATAACTAGTTACAAGGTTGTGATTTATGATAATCTCGATGAATAATGAAAGAAGAATCTAAATTAGTTTATTAGTATCAGATATGTATCTGATAATGAAACTTAGATTTTTAAGAAGAATCAATGAATTGATACGACAAGCGAAAAATTCTAGGGGAAGAATACCATAGATAAAATGATGTCAATTTTTTGGTATATTTTATCAAAAGAAAATATTGAACAGCAACACTATTGATGTACTTCTAAAATTTATTCATTGTTGAGACTATTTTTTTTCTCATTCTTTAACAGTCGTCTGTCGTAGATAAAAAATAATTTATTACTACAAAAGTTAATAGAGCAGCTAAGTTTTTTATTTGATTACTGTAATCTTTATGACTTATGCATATTTATCATCTAGTTGTTCTCTTAAGATTTATACTGAAAACGGAATATATACTCAGCATTATATTCTTTTTATGGTATAAGAGTTAAAAAATTAAAGTTTCTTCGCGTAAGAGTTTCAATCGACGACGAACTCATTAAAATAACAAGCTCTAAAATGAAATCATTAATGAAACTAAGCTATTTAACATTTTTTTCAACTGATTTATTAAGATCAATCAGTGTGACGTTTCGTTCTAACTAAGAACATTATCAAACACAAATAAATAGACAGAAGAAGAATATATATAAGAGTAAAATAATGTCTTCGTTTTTCTATTCTATTATTTTAAACATTCTAATGCAGCCGGATCAATTTTACTCCTCTCGTATATTGAAATGCTTAAAACAATAGAATGGAAAACGATGACATTATTTTACTCTTATATATATTCTTCTTCTGTCTATTTATTTGTGTTTGATAATGTTCTTAGTTAGAACAAAACGTCACACTGATTAATCTTAATAAATCAGTTTAAAAAATGTTAAATAGCTTAGTTTCACTAATGATTTTATTATGGAATGTGGTGCTACCAAATGACAAATAAGTTCTATATTATGTATTTTTTCTACGAATATCGTATTTTGTCAACTATCTAGATGGAATGTACAGACAGTTTTCCACAAATACTATCCTAAGAAAAAGCAAAAATAAACGCAGAACGTAAGGTGAAACTAAATCCTCTACATCGTTCAATTTTGAAGACTTCTTCTATTAGAGTTATCTGAATCTTTTTGCTCATGTTTTCTAAGCTCGACCAACGGACAATGAGAATTCTTATTCACAATTCGTATACAGTAACTATGTGAATTTCTTCGTAATCTGAATAGTATTTTAGATTAAATTCAGATATCATTCATGTATCTTATCTTTGTGTGCATTCACATCGCTCGCAGAAGTGATGTTTACTTATTGAGCAATCTTCATCGAATGAATGAATGAATCTGCCGGACGAATTTATTTTCTCTTTTGTCCTTCTCTAACTTTATTCTTTTTTCCTTCCTCTTCTCTGAATTTTTTCTTTTACTTTTTGACTTAAATTTTTCTTTTCTTCCCTTTGCTTTCCGATCTCTCCAATTTGATTAAGACTAACAATCAATTACTAAGCATATGAGATCCGTTCTGTTTATGCCATATACATTTGTCGAATATATATTAACTGACAATATTACTCTCTTTTGACTTGGCTAGAGTTTCTAATTGGATTATGTAGCTCATAATTAATAATGTTGTATTGCTTGTCATAAAACGAGTTTCAATTAGCTCATATACTGATGAGTTGATAATTTGTGATGAAAACTCTAATGCAGCAAATTTATGTTGGAGAATATTAGGAAAATATTAGGAAAATTTATCGTACGTTTCGAGCTTTGAGCATAATCAAAAAATTAGGATTTCAATGTGAAAATTGAGACTTTAAATCAATAAAATCAACCTGTATTTTTTCGATATTCTAATATTCGCACCAACACATGATTTTTATTCATATGATGTCAATGTTATGCGGATTCTTACTTTAGTCAAAGGAACTCTTTTTCACATAATTAAATCTACAGTGAATACTTTTTTGAAGTAATTCAGCAGATCAAAAGATAAATGGAAGCTCGAAACGGACTAAATGTCTTTCACGCGTACTGTGAAACAATAAAAAATACAAATTCACGAGAATATAAATAATTATGGGAACCAGTCCCAAAAAAAAAGATTAATCTACTTTAAGCATTTACAACTTTTTTCGTTGGAAAAGATGATCATAAACATTTCTCACCATCTTTTACGAAGAAGAAAATGACTTATATAACCGTTTCAGAAACTATTTAATGTGAATAACGCTTGGAAACGCTGACTAGACGTAAAAACGGCAAGAAAAGTGACGATCACGTTTTTTCTTGCCGTGTATTACCGTTTCCTAATAGAACGGGTGATTATGACAGTTTAAACGGCATTTTCAGCGTTTCACTTCTTCCTGGGTAACCCAAGTGGGAGAGCGAATCCGGACGCGAAATACTTTTGGAGAAGTTCCCAAAAAAGTCAGCATTTGGAGTATAAATGAGATTTTTGCTCGATGACCCCAGTCGAAAAGGACATCATTCGAGGCAGAATTTAATTCTGCATACAACTCAACCAAGTACAGAGCCAACTCAAGTACAAAAACGAATCCGGACACTAAAACTCTAACATGGAGCTAACTTTACTTACGTAAGAAAATCTAATAATGCGATTTTTTCCCGCTTACCAAATCTTGAAGAAAGTTCATAATATGTTTTACGATTTATTTTACTTTGCCTGAATAAATTTCAACATCTGATTCAAAGATCGATAAATAGTTAAAGTAGAGTTCAGTACAATTCATGAACGATAATTAACAGGTCGATCATAGTAGGTAATTAAAAAGATTCTAGAAAATGCGTTAAATTATTTCACATGTAAAAGTGAATGTAAAATATAACGATCACTAATACATTAAATTTAGTTAAAAATGAAAAACTCAAGAAAATGCGTTAAATTATTTCACATGTGAAAATGAATGTAAAATATAACGATCACTAATACATTAAGTTTAGTTAAAAATGAAAAAACTCAAGAAAATGCATTAAATTAGTTCACATGTGAAAACGAATGTAAAATCTAACAATCTTTGATGCATTAACATTAGTTAAAAATAAAAAAACTCAAGAAAATTCGTTAAATTATTTCAGATATAGAAACGAATGTAAAATCTAACGATCTTTAATACATTAAGATTAGTTAAGAATAAAAAAACTCAAGAAAATTCATTAAATTAGTTCGCATGTGAAAACAAATGTAAAATCTAACGATCTTTAATACATTAAGATTAGTTAAAAATAACAAACTCAAGAAAATTCGTTCAACTTCTTAACGCGTGAAAACGAATGCAACGTTTAACGATATGTAATGTGTTAGTTACCGTTAAAACGACAGTCACGCGTGAAAAAGCGTGAAAAATCTAACGCGTTTACACGTAATTTTAGGAATATAACGAAAGTTCATGAAATGTTGTTCGTGAAACTTCGTTAATTTGTCTTTTAACGCATTTTTTGGCGTTAATTTTAAGAATCATGTCGTTAAATACCTTTTTATTTTTACATCGGTCACACGTAAATAAACTATGTTTCTGTGGCATGCGTTATTTCAAAAA